>JANRGW010035283.1:23865-45481 GCA_024733675.1 Psilopsiagon aymara
ATTGCTCCCACCCAGGTGTAGGACCTTGCACTTGTCATGGTTAAACTTCATCAGGTTGGCATCAGCCCACCTCACAAATATGTCAAGGTCCCTCTGGATGGCGTTCCTACCCTCCAGCATATCGACCGAACCACCCAGCTTGGTGTTGCTGGCAAACTTGCTGAGGGCACACTCAGTCCCACATCGGAGCTTTGCTGGTGTTAAATCAGTGTCTTGAGTCTGTAAAGCATTTGATATTGCAGGTTTGGGGTTTTTTTTTTTCCTTCTGTGGGAAAGAACTTTGTTAACTTTTCATTTCCATTGGAACTACAAAAAAATTCCTGTTCTGTGTTACAGAGATGGAACTCTGCAGTAATTCCTTGAGGATCATCAGCATCACTCCAGATTTAGATAACGTAGCTTAAACCAGTATTCAGGCATATAGTATTTAGCTTACAGTCACAACAAAACCTGGAAAGCCATGCAACTTTTCCACTTGCTTTCCTTCAACAGCTACTGAAGTCCAGTACTGTAAAGACAGAGAATTATTCTTACAAGAGAATTATTCTTACAAGAGAATTACTCTTACATGAGTAGCATGACACATTTGAAGCTAAATAGAAAATTAAATGGTTTAGTTTCTTATAATATTTTATACTAGAAAATTAAATCTGAAATATTATATTCCATATAATGAAATAAATATTAAATGCATATTAAATTGCATATTAATAATTTAATTATATAATAATATATAATTAGATATAATTAAATGTGCATTATAATGGCAGAGTTTATTAAATCACTGTATATCACAGCTTAATGGCAGAAAAAAAACAATATTCCGTTGGTATTATACTGTGACAAAACAAATTTTCCTATCACACTCAGTGTGGAGAATGTAACATGCATCATAATCAGACTGAAATTCAGTAAACAGCTTATTTGGAATCTCACTGCCTAGATGCATGAATGGGGATTACAAGTCTACTAATGAGCAAGCAAAGGAGAATGTGGTGAAACTTGCTTGTTATTTGTTAAGTTACTGAGCAGTGAACAGAATTGGACAAAATATGACTTTGCTTTCTCAAACACCTCTTATTAAGTCACCCATGAATAAAACAACAGGACATAAGTCTTTAGGAAGCAGATTCAAGCACAGGCTGGAAAACAAAATCACAGAAACCAATCTGAATTGTGTCAGACAACAGAACTATACACACAGAGAGCCTACCCATTTCTTTTTATATTAACTGAAGTGACAGCATGTGGGCAGGAATTAGGGAAAAGCACGGAAAATAAGTTGTGCCTTTGGACTGTCACTACTGCCAGGTCCTGGGACACCCATGGTCTATCACTACTTACCATAGAGCCAACTTTTCTCCTTTACTACATCACTCTCTGTACTGATCTTTCACATTAATAAAACCAGACAAACCAAAACCGACACAAACAAACCAAAACCAACACAAACAAACCAAAACCGACACAAACAAACCAAAACCGACACAAACAAACCAAAACCGACACAAACAAATACTGACACAAACAAACCACAATCAACACAAACAAAAGCCAAGGAATATGCTGAGTTTGCAGTTTGGGGTGTTTTTTTTCCCCTCTAGATTGACAGGACTGAGTGTGAAGAAAAGACAAAACTGAGGAAAAAAAGTCCCCAAGCAGAGGAAAGCCCAATATCTTCACCTAAATAGAAAAGCCATGTCAGATAAGTAGACATTAATACAAAATACTGCATGCAGTACTGAAATTGGGGCAGAGGAAGGCAAGAATGCCTTCAGCAGCAAATTGCTTCTTTATATATTTTCCCAGGGAAGTGCAACATGAAAGTCTCAATGCCACCAAACAGCTGTAGGAATTCCTCACTGTCAGTAAATATAGCAGCTCCTCTGTTTTCTACTATGGAAAACAGCTTGTAGCTACACAGGTACGCTGAGCCTATGCATTTGATCACAAGCCCCGTATTTTCTTATGTTTCTGTCCCCAAAGCAAAGTAAAGAAGTTCCTAATTTCTCAGCAGTTTATTGCACCTGTCATTTCATACAGAGATGACAGTTCCAGTCCTGGAAACTGTCTGTTGAAGCCCATTAAGAAGTCTGAGAGATTGTTAAGCCTTCAGGACGCATTAAGCCAATCTTTTTACAGACGTTGGTTGAAGTCTCCTAGCAATATACATGAATTGCAACTGAACAAAAACTATTACCAGGAGAAATTGCACTGGTTTCTATATTTAATATTTGGATATATACCTTCTAATATATTTTTTTTACTTAAGGTAATTTTGCAACTACTTTCAGCTCTGTAGATGCATCTGTTCATACGTATACACAAGAATGGTGGAACTGGTCCTTTGTTAATGTGATGATACAGTTTCCCATGAGAAACCAAGAAACTCTGACGGATGATATCAACTGCACAGTATCACAGCTGTTCAAATACCTGCAGAACTCCTACGAAACTCCAACTTACATCCCTTTTCCTGTCACTCTTTTTAAGTTAAATAATAAAGTTAAAGGAAGCTGCTCTGCTGTGCTTGATTCTGACAGCCACCACCTTGCTGAGACCCCATGCAGTTAAGCCCAATGATTACAGAGCATCAGAATCTCACTCTTGGAGAGACGGCGCTAATAGAGCTGACTCTCTCCACCTACTAAAACCTCGTAGATCGCTCTCCATTAGCTATACAAAAGAAATGTTCTGGCCTGGCAAGATTTCAGGAGGCATAATAAGACTAGACAATGAGGATAAAGACCACAATCTGCCTCCACAAAAGTATTCACCTTGGTTAAGCATAAAGGTATTCCAGACACTCCTCACTGAAATCTCACTTTTGCATCTGCACTGCTTTGGGGAAGACAAAGTACTGACTCCCAAGGTTTTGCAGCAAACATAAGAGGTTAGCAGAACAGCTGGTTCTGCAAGAAGACTCATGATCCGCCACCACATAATAAGCATCTTCCGTCCACCTTCCAATGGAATATCACATTATTAATAATATAATGAATTAATAAAATAAAATCTGGGAACAATGCATTCAAACCAAAGGCTCAGAGCGTCTCTCATTGATGTTCTTAAATTCTGCTTATTTTAAAATAACTCCCTACCATAAATGTTCCCAGGTTATGTTAGAGCCATGTCTCCTCTACAGAAGAGATACATGCCAGGAGGCAATCCCGGTGAGCGAAACCAACTCCTGAGATCAAAAGTTTCCCTATAGCTATCATTTTCCTTTGACATAAACCACATCATAGCCAATTCCACTGTTGTTTATGAGAAAACTGCTCCACCATGCTTTGCAAGTAAGAGTAAAAATATGGAGGAAATAAACAGTAAATTGTGATGAAGAAAATGAAATTAGATGCAGAATTGCTGTGTGATCACTATACTCTTAGAAATTCATTTGACAGCTACCACAAGGGTGTGATCTTCTAAGACAAGGGAAATACTGGAACATGCGCAGTTACTGTTTTGCTGTATTTCTACAAAAAGATGATTACTTCCAATTATACACTCTATGGGAGCCTATTTTTGAATCTATTTTCTTCTTATTCCCACCCCTCCTTTTTGTAGTTTAAATATACTCCATTCAGACTGACAGTTAAATAAGGAACTGACTGGAACAGTTCTGAATAATACACTCTGGTAAAATAATTCCAGAAGACAAACAAGCAATGTAAGAAGTACAAATGTAAACTAAGTAGCTCCTAGTTTTAAACCTATAGTGCAACATATATAAAGTCTAAGACAAATTGAATTATAATTCCATTCTTGTCAAGTTGTGAGGAACAAGTATTTTATACAAAGTAGGAAAATAAAATGAGCTTTTTTATATGAGACATGGAACAAAGAAGAACTGTTTTCTATCTTAGTCTAAGATCAAAATAACCAGTTCTGTGCAGGGTTTTTTTTACCATTATTTTGTTATTTAATCGTAACTATATTTTGAGTAATTGTTCACCATTTATGACCTAGTTGATTGTCAATCTTTGACTAAACACACTTAAGTATAAACTGAACTACATACATAGATGTCAATGGGATTGTTCTTAGAATGGATTCTAGCAAGCAGAATGATGCTATGATGCTTTCAATGGTGCAATGATGCTTTCAAAGACCAGAGCCCTTTGTGTCAAAACACCAGCAGATATCAAACATTTGAGTAGTCCTCCCGGCTGAACATGGGACAAAAGTAGCCTTGATAACATATCATGAGCAAAAATTCTCTATCTTGCACAAGATCTGACAATATTATCACAGTAGATCCTTCTGATTTCAGAAATGAAGAAATGATAAAGTGGTACTTGAAGACATACTGACATTGCAGGAAGGACCATAAATCTTGCCCAATGTAGCAAGGTGTCATACTTCCAGAATGCCACAGTAAGTATTAAAACAATGTCTAAGTTTTAATATACAAGAACTATTTACTGATCTTGCATCAGTAATATTTTATGCTAAGATTATAAGCAGCAAGGTGCAGAACACCTCTTCCTAGGACCAGCTCATCTTAAATGCCAAGATCAAGACTGGTTAAAAACACCATGACATTTGTTAAGACTGAAATACCATCCCCTGTAAATAAAGTAAAAATTTCAGCAGTGGTTTCTTCTCAATCAGAAATGCACTGAACTCCTACAGAAAAAAAATCCTTATGGTGTGCATTAAAATTTACTTGTGAAACTTTGTTGACATAAAAATGGGGACTTTGATTTTTTGTTCATGAGACAAATGGAGATAAGACACCACAATAGACAGTACATAATACAAAAGATTTTTTCATTGTGATATTAAAGCTTTGAATGAACTGGGAAAGCAGCTCTGCTTACTCTTAAGCATGGTAGCCAAAATCCTTGCAATTGAGTGAGCAGGAGCTCTTCCCAGTAGCTTTCAGGATGTCACTTGCCATGTTACCACTTTTAAAAATTAACTCCAGATATTTTCATATGAAATATTCACAAGCAGATAATTAACACTTGTTCTGCTTAAAATTGCATGATTTTATGAATGCCTTCTAATGTCAGGGCTGTTAGGTTTACAAGAAAAAAGTCTTAAATACTTACTTTGAAGCTTTTGAAAGAGAAGCAGGAGGTTGTCAGATGGATCCTAGTTACACACATTTCTGAACAAATCCATTTCCCTAGTTAAATATTAGTTTAAGAGACTGATAAATTTCCCTGATGTTAATACATCTTTTATTTCAGTTAAAGCCTGAGTACATTCTATCACTACGGTGACTGTTTCAAACCTCTCTCCATTTCCTGCAGTTGTAGGGTTTCATTTTATAATACCGTGTTTGGATACAGCTCCTGGTTGATGGCAACCGTAGTGAAGTTAATTTCCAGGCCCAGTACTAACAACAAAAGTCTATTGCTTTCACAGAACTCAAAGGAGGGTCGGAAAGCTACGTTTCATTTTGTCTTCTCAGAAGGCACTAGCTGACAATGTCAGTCCAGAAAGTTGTAAATGCATTGAACTTCACTCCATACAAAAGCGGAATAATTGGATATATATTTCTTTATACGTTATATTACCTATTTACTGGCAAAAAAAAAATCTTACCTTCTCTCTAGCATCACTTCATTATATCAGTTAGAGTTGCTTTCTTGAAGATCTGATCAGGGATGTAAAGAAAATGAAGCAACCTTCAGTTAGCTTTCCTAGAGAATCAGTAAGAAACAGATGTCTTCAGGTTTATGTACATGCATTAAACAAACTTGATACGTAGGTACACCTGTGTATTCTACCTGCTGCCACCATATACCAAATTTTTCAAGTAGCACACTTCATCACACACTGCCGTTTTAAGATCAACCTACCTAAAAAGAAATTGAAAAGAAATTGTAGGAAAAAGAAATTGTAGGAAAACTAGTTATAGGATCTCCTTGATTCTAGTTTTAACTTCAACAAATGTATTAATATTACAGTAGTCATGACATACTTATACTTATCACAACATGTGATAGGCAAGATAACACTTGTTCACCTCTGCCAAAATCAAGCAAGCTGGAATTCGTGTGACCTAGTTTCTTACAGGAAGGACAAACATCCACATGAGTCTGTTTATTTCTATTTATGACCATATGGTTCAGGTACCCACAGTTAAATTGTTTAAAAATATCCTGAGTACCACTGGAAATTTTACTTCAGGTTTTAGTGGACAAACTCTGCTCTTAAGTAGATAATTAAAAGCACATTCCTCTCCACTCACCTTTCCTTGGGTATTTAAATAGGGACATCGTATTTAAAATACCCTCATAGAGACATGTTAAAATATTTTGTTTTCATTTCAAGTACTCTTTCCTTGCAAGATTACTCTCAGCCAACATTAAAATGTAAAATGGCTTGACAGTACAAGCCTGGATATGCATTTTGATCCTTTTTGAACAGTTGCGGTAAACAGCAGAGCTCCACAGTATCTAATGAACCAAAGATAACGACTGGTACTCTTATGATTTACTGTTTACAAAACCCCAAAAAAGAATCCTCCACTTTGGTTAGTGGAACATACAAGAAACTGTGGTTTTGCCTAAATGTGAAGCAGCAGCAACAATTCTGCAGCCAGAGAAAATCTTACATCCTTTCAGACGTACAACAGGTACATCTGAAGAAGTACAAGCACTGCATGGAAGTCAAAGAGCTTGTTTTAGTACAAAGCTGTGCACTCTGAATAGAGTCCACAATCTTTAGATAGCTTCTCTGGGAATTGCTTCAAGTTTCTGTAACAGCAAGTTTATCGTCACTGCATTTTATGAAGCAGAAGAACACAAATTGTTCCAAGTGATTGGCTCACAAGAGCTTCAGCCTATTTAGCAAGATCATTAGGGATGGCACTGGAACGAACCAGAAGTTTGTCACTTTTTTCACTTGGTGAAACAGTCTGAATGGGATAAAAGATGCCGTGTCCCTTGCTGAGCTTTACGAGTAGGAGTTTTAATGCTTTTATGTACTGCTGCTCTTCACTTCATCTTAACTGCATCTTTTATCCTGAAGGTAGGCAGGAGAGCTTAAGGAAAAAAGACAGAAGGCTAACAGTGATTTCATTCCTACCAGGAAGGATTCTTTTTTTAAGGATAAGCAGCTTACGCCGACTTTTCTGTAGTGAATCCTACCCAGCACAGCTCTCCAAAGAGCAGCATAAAAGCCAGTTCTTCAATGGACTTGTGCATGCACCTGCGTGTGTGAATGTGGGACAGCGGTGCTCAGAGGCACACAATGAATCTGTCTCCAATACCCTTCGAGATTGCATTCACTCTCTGAACCCGTGGTTTGCCCTGTTAGAAATAACTTAATGAACACAATAGAAATGTCCTTGGTGTATTGTCTTTTTTGGATTGTTTTGTTTGTTTGTGGGTTTTGTTGCTGCTGTTGTTGTTTTGGGGTTTGATTTGGGCTTTTTTTACATGCTTTATTCTACTTATTTATTTGTCAAATTGTAAGGTAGAAAAAGTGAAGGCCATTCATAATTCACAGCTGCAGAAAAAGCAACATCCTAAGGGCTGTAAAGTCTGGACAAATAACAAAGTCTGGACAGACCATTCTTCTCCTGTGGCTGTGTTTAAGGAAAATTTTTTCAACTTCCACTTTTCCACCAAAAACCTGTTGACCCTTGGTTTGCTTATTTTTACCCCTATTTCTGGAAACTTTTCTGTAACAATTCCAGTCTCAGGAGTGAGGAAAGTCAGAGTTACACTGCTATGGCACTGAAAAAGTTTAGAATGCAAAAGTTCAAGGAAAGAAATGTGGTCAGTTTAAGAGGCACCAGGGCTGAACCTCCCTGACAGCCTTGGGTTCTTCACTTAGCCACAGACCCATCAGTATCTGATCCTGCCTAGACAGGAAATTCAGAGAAGTATACCTGTATGCTGGAAGTACACTAGGTATAGGTTGGAAGTACAGTTGGTATAACCAAGAAGCAATATAACCCTCACTTGTAGGCATTCAAAACTGCATACAACTGTAGAGTTTGTCTGTTACTTTTCTTGTTTAATTATCTTAAGATGCTTTTCAAAAAAATCTAAGCTAAACTGAAAAGGCATTTTTACTGCAAACTGAGAAAGTTTACAGAGAAGGTTATGTTTCTGTATCAGCCGCAGTTTACATCTTGAGGCTATACCAAAAATATTTTCTGAACAAAAAAGGTTTTAGAGCAGTACATAAATGGTTGAAATACAGTCGCTGTTACAGAAATGGGAAGAGGGCTACAAATGTCTACGTAAATTGATGGGTCCCTTTCTTTCTGAGATACACAAGTTGATGAAGTAAACCATGTATTACAGTAAAGGGAGAATATAGGAGTAACTGGATATATCCCTCCTACATAAGAAATGTATAGGAACATGTGTCTCCCATTTCCTGAAGCACAAATGATGATTTACTCTTGAGTTTCAAAAGACATATCCTCACAGATATGAACCATTCAGGAAGGCTTTTTTGTTAACTCATCAGAAGCACCCATTTGTACCAAGCTGCAAGGTAAGACTTTAGAAGAGCTCAGCTACTCCAAAGACTTCCAAATAACAGAGCTAGATGACAGGCAGGAAACATGCAGGGTAAAGGTTTTGTCTTATTCTTTAAACCCATGTAATAATCATCATTACAATGAGCTACTAAATAAGAACGTTCACCTCTATGATTCTATGCTTCCTACATAAAAATTCTATGGCTCACGCACTCTTCCTTGGGCCTTCATCCCCTCATAGGATTTCATTTTTCTGAATGACATTAGCTATACAAGAATAAAAATGCAATAACTGACATGTTACCCAAGACTTTCTCTAAAACACTGGATGTGATGTCTGTAGAATACAGCTGCACTGACATGACTCTAGCATACATGCTGTTAATTCTTCCTGTCTTATTGACTGCAGTTTCACTTGTATACCACTATATTTGGGAACTACCAACATTTCTCAATGATTTGATAAGCAAATGTTACCAATCAACTTTATAATAAAGACCCCAAAAAATTATCTGCTCTTGCACTGCTACTTATTTGTACCATAGCACTGCTTAGAAACTTGAACTGAGATCAAAGATCTACTTATGCTACCATTTTTAAATTGAAAGCAACTGTTTTTCTGGAAAATAGACCTTAGCTGCATATAATTTACAGCACATAGTGGAAGCATCAAGGGACTGTCTGCCATGGCTGGGGTTAACCTTCTCCCAGCAGCCAAGGCCCAGACCCACACTCTACCTGGGCTGGAAACCAGCAGCCAGGGCCAGGCAGGGAGCAACACAAGGGGACATGCTCAAAGATACAACTACTCCAACCTCTTATTTAACACAGCATGGGGTGGCTCAACTTCAGCAGCCCCAAAGGGTGGATCTGGGGTTTGACAGCACACTGGGCGTCTCTCGACTGAGAGCAACCCACCTTCATCCCTGCAGCAGCAGCTTCACTTACAAAAACAGCTCCTATAGTACGAAATTGCAAAGGCAATAGCTGCTACAGCAGCATGTTATCAGTATCTCAGTGCAATGCTCACATCAGGGAAGAGAACACAGGAAAGAAGGCAAGCACTGCTTGCTTGAGAGCAGGAAGATCTGTTCCAAAACTGGAGCTGAATACCATAAGCATGAAAATTTGACTTACTTTGGTGTGAGCTACGTAGCAGGACCAAGCAAATGAAGTTAAATTCTTCACATATTGCAGGATCTAGATAGTTTAGTCACCATCAGGTCCTCTGGGAGTTGGCAAGAACAAGGCTAATTCTTGTTTCATCCAAGCTGATTGACTCTGCAAAAAAGTGGGGACTATTGAAAACAAAAAGGCAAAATACGTTGCAATTTTCTGAAATCCACAGAAACGTGAATTCTGCTCCAGCTTATTTTTTTCAGTCTCTCAAAGAATCTGAAAAGTATAAACTGTGTTATTTGATAACAATTTATTTTATTCTAAATGCTGTTTTGCTCTACCACCAAGTGTCTGCTGTTCCACATACAGCATGTTGTTATGCCCCAGTGCTATCTATCTGAAAATTGTCTGCATTTCTTGGCAGTAAGGAACAGAGTTACATATAACAGAAAGGCAGTGGTAAAGAGGATTTGGCTTGTTCTGCAGATCTATCAGTAATCCTTTACAGAACTGCTAACATCATCTGCTAAACTGTGTACCCAAATGAGCTCACCACAGTGCTCAGGGCTGGCACATCCTGCGGTGTAGGTTTCCTTTCACACCTGACATTTTACCTGCTCTAACCCCAACACCACAGGAACATGGGCTGAAGGAAAGCATGAAAAGTTCCTCAGTGCCTGAGAAACAGGCTTCTGACATCAGAGGGGAAAGAGCTACAGACACTCCTCTTATTTTCTCTTTTTTCTCTCAGTTTTATTGCTGTTTCAGATGTTGGAGTGACTCAGAACTGGCTGAAAGCACAGGAAAATTAAGCTGGAGGCTGCCATGGAGAGCAGACTGCAAAGTCTCTCCCTGTCAGGAGATAGTGATGGGCTGGAAGTCTCCCCTACTTGAGGCTCCAGCAGCCCCAGCATACCTGGAGATACCAACAGAGAAGATATCAACAATGAGAAGACCCTGTGCCCTGCTCCCCTCCTTCTCCCCAGGAGGATGGAAAGAGGATGCATGAATCTCTGGAGCAGTTTAACTCCCTGTCCTGAATCTACCTTTCTCTCACTGAAGCCCATTTCTGTCTGACAGGCTCAAAAAATTTCACTTTAGTAATTCTGGCATATCTATATGTTTAGTTTGTCCCTTTCTAAAGTTGCTTCTATTTTTAGAATAGTTTTTAGAATACTAATCCAAATTTACAAAACCAGTTGTTTAATGACAAAACTCCCAATTCACCCAACACAAGTAAAACTTTAAAAAAATCTGACCAAAAAATAATCATAAGTGATTGGAACCATTTTGATTCTAGCAAAGTGATATTTTCATGCTCAGGAATGATTTCTATATTGCAAGCCATGCATTATTCATCTCTGTTCAGAGCCTGATCATAAAAAATGCAAATAAATCTCAGAAATCCAGGCCCTTTTATTTCTAAGCCTTGGAAAATTCAATAAGAGTCATTTAAAACATTATTCAGAGGACCCAGCGATAATCCATTGTAGGCACCACCCAGGGAGACAACTGCAACAGGAAAGATATTTTACCAGAGTGCTGGCCAATAACAAAGCACAGAGGCACAGTATTTCTCCTTTGCTATATTTTCAGTCACCATTTTACTGATTATTTTTCCCCTCCACAATATCTTATTTGTCATTCTTAATCATGTCCTAGTGACCTCCACAGTTTGTAACTGAAGGACCAGCATAAACATGATTAAAGAACTAGAAAAAAGTAATAAATAGAAACAGGAGAAGTATGAGTGTGTGGAAGTATTCAGAATATTTTGAAGTATGTTTTCTCATAGGACTCCAGGACTATGTGGGGAGATGGTTTTATGTTATGAAGACACCATAGGATACATATTTAGTATGAGGGATGAGTTGTTCCATACCTTCTTTTCACACCACCCTGCCCCTGAAATCACTGCAGTTACACAGAGGAGGCAGAGCTCCAGCCCCAGCATGCCTACATGGCATCTAGAAAAACCTATGCTTCATTTTCTAGACTAGGTGCTCCTAAATGCTGCTACCAGGTCTGCTGAAGGCTTGCATTTAACTGACACCTGCAGAAGAAGGTTGTCTGCCACAACTCAGCATTTACTTCTGCCTAAAGCTTCTACCAAAGGCAGAGTTGCAGTCATTTTTGCACTCTAACATGCCAGAGCACTCAGTCAGTCCTGCCTTCCTCTTCTAGCAATCAGCAAGTGCTGCTTGAAGGACGCACCTTATCTCAGAGCAGCTCGAGCTGCCTGGAGCTCCCAGCCCCACCTGTGTGGTCCAATAACCCTGCAAGAAATGCGACAGCAGCTCTGTGGCTTTGATGTAAACTATAACCCCTGCCCATTTGGTATCAAGTGGCTTCAAAAAACCACCAATAAATCTGAGGTATAACTCACCATCAATTTTTATCTTGTCCATGGAGTGACTGACACTGATTTGTTCCTACACCAGAATAGAAATGGCCCACTATTCCCAGTGGTACCATCAGAATTCTCTCACCTAACCTCAAGAATCCAGTTATGAAGTGAGGGTGGCAAAGGATGACCAGTACTCCGTTAAGGGACATAAAATGGACAGTATAAGGATGGGAGGGAGGGAAGTTCAGACAGATACAAGGATGCCCAAGTTCTATAATAATTTGTTTCCGAAACAAAAAATAAATTAGGAAAGGAAGAAAGAAGCAAACAGGCTTCTTAAAATATATACTTCTTCAAATAAAATATAATCCTGTCAACTGTTGTCTTACTGTGAGCTCAAATGCCGTACTTAAGCTGCAAGGTGTATTAAGAGTTGCAGAAACCATAAACTCTAACATAACTCTCTTTAATTTATAGCTGCCTGTCAGTTTTGTTCTACTAAGCTATTTACTTGATGTATACCTAACATCACTTCAAATGAACAGTTCAAAATAGAAATACAATGTAGATGGGATAAATGATTTTGTCTAGAAGACTTTTTCAAAGTTAGCCTGCAAAATATACCAGTCACAAAGCTTGCTTACTCCAACCTGCATACACTGCTGATCAGAGCCATCACCCATTTCACCATCCACAGGTATCCTCCCAGACAGAGGTTCTGCTTTGTCAAAATGCAAAATTGCATCTTTAGGTGAGATACGTCACCTTTACTTTGTGCGTAGGCACCTGTCCACTAATAAATCAAAACCCCTGAGAACAGGTTAGAAACTGCATTGTACCTCTGTCGTGGTTTAAGGCCAGCCAGTTTTGTTCACTCCCTCCCCTTCCTCCCCCCAGTGGAATGGGGAGGAGAATTGAAAGAATGTAACTCCCACAGGTTGACATAAGAACAGTCCCGTATCTAAGGTATAACACAAACCACTGCTGCTACCACAAATATTGATAATGATAAGGGCAATAACAAGGGAAGAGAACTCAACTGCTCACCACCTGCTGACCAATACCCAGCCCGACCGAGCAGTTATCTCACCCTTCCGTGTAACTGCCCGCAATTTATATAGTGGGAATGACGTGCTGTGGAATACCTCTTTGGTCAGCTTGGGCCAGCTGTCCTGTCTGCTTCCTCCCGGCTTCCCCTCCTCCCTGACAGAACAGGAATTCAGAAAGTCCTTGGTCAGAGTAAACATTACTGAGCAGCAACTGAAAGCATCTGTGTTATCAGTGCAGTTCTCACGCTGAAAGTCAAAAACACAGAGCCGCACCAGGTACTAAGAAGGAGAAAAATGTCTGCTACTGCTGAACCCAAGACAACCTCCCACTACTTGTGAGCTATTGTTCAATGCTGGCAATTTCACTTGGGAACTGCTCAACAAATACAATGTAAGACCATACAGAACATGGACCAAGAAAGACCTTGGTATAAGCATGGATTACATTTGAAAGACTCCTATGGAACCCAGCAGCCAACTCTGGAAGGACATGGTCTTTCACCCGCTTTAGCAGTTTCATTGAGGACTCTGGCTAGATTTTCACAACCTCTCGTGCTAACGTTGCCAAAGCTGCTCTTATGCAAACTCATTTATTTGGCAGAAACCTAGCAGAAGGACAGTGAAGCATGATCAGGGTGACCCCATCCTAGGAACTGCAAAGGCACCACCCACATGTAATTACATATGTAAAATTACATAGGTAAGCAACATACACAGAAAGGGATGTGAAAAACAAATCTTAAGGTTACATTAAAAATCCACTCCTACAGAATTCATTACACCCTTGAGGAATGAAGAAGAGTACCTCAAATAAGGCTTTTAAATGAACAATCCAGGAACATTCTCAGCAACACTGGATAAACATGTTTGTGCTCGCCAAGAAAGATTCAAGAGATTTGCACTGATATTCATTTTGGAAGCTGATAAAAACAACATAAAAGGTGTTAGAAAAATGGAGATTTATCCCTGTCAAGGTTATGCTGGCCACAGTCTAGCAAAGCACTAAAGCACATGTATAGTCTTCAGCACAAAAATAATTTCAGTGTAAACAGCATTAAAACAGCTTGTAAGATCAAGGCTAAAATACAGACACCTTTCCTTACAAATTCTTTTAAGAAAGTCTTAAAAGCAGTTTATTAAATATAACACCTCCCTGAAGATCTGACCTCGACTTTTTTCATTCTGAAGAGTAAATATGTTTATAAAAATATTCAACAATTACACACAGCAAGAACTAAAACTTAAGTCCCATCATATTATAAAGAAAAATGTCCTTGTGCTAATCAGCACTTTGGCAATCAGTAATGCTGTAATTATCCCATTCAAGGCTCCACATCTTCAAACTTTAGTCTAAGCATGGAAGTTTGATTTATCTATCCAGCATGCCTGTGTCTCCTGCTCTGCAACACCACCTGTGAAGGATCTGTATTATAAGCAAGTCCACATCCAGCCAGGAGCAACGACAAAGACAATACCTAACTGCTGCTGCTGCAAAATGGTTTTCACCAAGAACACAGTAGCCCATTATTATATTGTCAGGAATCTTTGATTTAAAGGCCATAAAAGCTATATTTTATCCTGGGTTCTGCTATATCAAGGGTTTTCTAGCTTGTAGGATTACATTCCTTAAAAACTGAGAACTTTCCAGTCTTAATTGCATTTTTTATTTGTTTACGCTGTTGGCATATGACTCCAGATTCTCTGCACAGTCTCTGAAGAAGAGGAACAAGGTGTACAGCACTCCATTCAAACAATTCAGAACAAGCATTGTTCCATACATGTGGATTCAATGACAAAGCAAAGGTACAAGAGTGAGGTACATCTATACACCTGAGACAAAAGTAGGACTTGGTGCTTTACTAGGTACAACATTCATACCATGTCTGGCTCAATATTTGCAGATATTGAGAAAAACGTCACCTTGCCTAGAATCATGCCAATATTTTGGTCTCTGTTATAGAGAATCACTGATGGAGGAGAGCTGGAAAAGGCTTCCATCTCAGAGAGCCTCTCTGAGAAGGTTATTAAGTTCCCAGTGACAAGAGACTGAAGCAGAAGCTGAACCCCTACTTTTCACCATAGCTCTCACAATGGACTTGGTCTGTGTTGTGAATAGTGTTAATAAAAAAATAACAATGAAGGCTTCAAGAAGTTCTCTTTTTGCATTTCCTCCATAAAAAACTAATACAGACAAACTAAGAAAATGAAAAATCTGAGAGAAGATGTGTTGCTCTGCAGAAGCTTCACGCAGGGACAATGCTCTTGTTTGCTCAAGACAGAGCTGTCTTGTGTCACTCTGTAGGCTGGGTTCTTGCAGAGCCAATGAACCTTGACCTGCCTTTGGGGTTGCATGTAATGGGCGATAGTTTGTTCAATGAAGTAGACAAACAGACTGGAATGAGACACTGAGATAAACAGATTAAAAATCTCATTAAGCAGTGAGTCAGTGCAGATGAATCAAACTATTTAAATATTTTCGGTTGGAAAGAAAAAGAAGGATGACATATGACGGTAAGGAAGGGTGGATATCCCTCTGAATATCAGTTTACACAAAAACTAAAATGTTTTGCTGAATACTTTTAGTTACCAAGCAAGTTTCTTGTTGAAGCCAGAATAGCAGGAAATTTTTCTATACCTAAACAGAAGCTAGCAACATTTTGAATACCATTCGATCTGCAAACTGGCAATCAGCACTGTGACTGGTGTAGCCAGTGGAAGCAGAGCGGTTTCTAAAAGCAACCCCACACACGACCTGCCATCTCCTTTATCCCGCAGCAATAGGCTGCCCAGGGCAGTCCACCCCGGCTCCACCCCTCCATCTCCCCGTTATCCAGCTGTGCAAAGTTGGGTCTGAGCTAAAAGAAATGTGAAATGAAAGAGAGTCTTTTTGTCTGAGACATCAAAGTCTTTTGAGAATCGTTATCTCAGATGGTGACTCCTCTTTGCATATCTTGGGAAAAGAGCAGTCCACCTGTTCTTTGTATGTTCGGTAATGATTTCCCTGAAAGCAATCCATTGATAAAATAGAAAACAAACAAAAAATACCAGACAAAACAAAAACAAAGCAGAGAGTAAAACAAGTAGATCAGTGATACCTCAACAAAACAGAACAGCACTACTGCAATGCACCCTGCTGGAAGAAAAGGAGAAATCCTGGCAAGGGGTTAGGAATGCTGGAGTGACTACAGAAGACGATCCCTGCATACAACAGGAGCAAGTCTGCAATCTGAGCAACACACGACATTTGATGAGCCCTTGTGGGCTGGAGTAAGTTTGTTTCATTCTTGAAAGCTGAAGTGATGAATTCATAAAGTATTCATATAAAAATTCCTATAAGCTCATACATACCTTTTAAAATACACAGTGAAAGGCAGAATGTAACCAGAAAGTTCATTACTGATGAAAAACAGAAAAAAAGATACAAATGTAGAAAGCAGCTTCATACCTATTACATAGATCTAAATATCAACATTGATGTAGCAAGGTTTATCGTGGTGGCTTCCAGCCTTGCCAAGATCAAGGAAAGTGCAGAGAAATTAAAACTAATAAATTATTTTATAGTCATAGCCTCACAAACATGATGTTAAGTCAATATTTTTCAAGAGAATGTCAGAAAAATCTAAGCTTAGGATAAAGCAAAAGCCTGAGTTACCCACTGATCTACCAAAAGGAAAACCATGCACACATATTGATTACAAATGTCAGGTAATGTTGCTGTTCTCAGTTTACAACAACATATTGGTCTTCATAGGGTTTTAATGCAGACAAAAAAAAGGTGAAATACAGTCCACCTGGCACAGGTATGGTTCCCCACTTCATTTTTTCTTTAAGTCACCATTTATTCTGCAGGTTCAAAAATTCAAAAAGGTGTCTGCTTTCTGAACTTAAAGAGGAGCGTTCATCTTGCCCACATAGAGATTTTTTTCTGAATTTCCATGTTGTTAACATTAAGCAGAGAGCCCAGAAAAGGAAGTCTTCTTCATAAGAAAGACAGGAATAGTAACTTATTATCAACCAGGAATAAAGAAATTTTCCATGGTCTAAGATACTGGAAGACGTTCCAGACATCATCTCTTCAGCAAATTGTGCCAGTTGCTCCCTGAAATAATTTGGATGTCATGATTTTGAAAACACTGCACTGTAGACTATAACTATCACAAGTCTCAGTTTTATTTCCAAGAGAAATTAGCAAATTTAAAACAGAAAAACACATTCAAATGTCATCACATCAATAAACTAACTCAATGCAGGTCACTTCTCAAAGGATTCACCAATGCACATCACAAAGTCGTAATACCCATTCCACAGAAAGAATAATTTTGAAGGGACAGGTGGATAAATCATAAATTAATGACTTAATATATAAATAAGTGCAAGTAATGTCCAGAAGGTCCAATAACAATGAAGAGCTCCATTTCTTTAGGAAGTTCCTTAGGGATCATTATGGCTAATAATCATTTTGTCAAATTTCAGAATTTCCAGTCTGCCCACAAAAAAAAAATAGTATTTTTTTTTTTTTACCTGAAATACCCGTGACAGTTGTTTCAGGTTTGTACTGTCTTCACTTACTATAAACAGTGGCTCTTTTGGTTACTGAATATGCTTATTTGCTATTTAATAAATGACATTTAGATTTTGCCATTATTTTCCTTCTGATTACTACATCACAGACAGACTGCTTTTTTAATACATAGTTTAATGAAAAATCATAAACAATAATCAATTACATCAAAATAAATTCAAGTCAGCACTGATATCTACATGCTATATAAATTATCTTTTATTTTATAGTCCAGTTAATTTTAGCACTATTTATGTCTTTGTAGTAAATATCAGTAAATTAGGCACTATTTATCATTTCAAATTATGGCTGTGCATGTATAGTATGATAATATTTGTGCTCACAAATGTTGGTAGGGATGAGTGAGAACTTGTAAGCAGAGGGTTTCTTGGCCCTTCCTTTTAGGCATAACATCTGGGTAACCCCCAATACTAAGACATATGAAATTCCAGATGAAGAGCAAATACTATAAAATCTCCCGTATCTAGACTTCCATACAGTAAACTTTTTCAAACAATGGATCAAGTAGCTACAAACTCCGTTGTTAGAATTAAACTTTAGGAAGCTTTCTTAAGCAAGTATTTCCCAAAGTAACTCTCTATTGGCACTAGAAAAAAATTTAAAGAACTAATATGAATATACTAGTCTGCAACTCAAAATGTATATCTATTAAGAGAACATAATAAATCATAAAAGTCTGTCACAACCAAAGTAATGAGTTAAAAAGCAAAAGATTAAATAAATTTTAATAAAAAAAATATATGAAACAGTGATAAATGTGAATCAATATTTTTTCTGTAGTTCTACCATATTTCTTTGACATGAAATAGCCCAAAATGTCTGTTACTTCAAGCATTATCTGTTTTTCAGCTCAGAAAGAATTTCAGAGAAATTGCTTCAAATCAAAAACTCTTAGGGGGGATAGAAGTAAATATTACTTGCTAAATAAAAAAGGAACTGACATGCCATCACTCATCTTGTCTAGAAATGACAAAAAGCCCAAACCTCCAGAGAAATTATACTTACAGTAATCAAGAGAGCACATGAAACAGAGGATGGGGTTTCTGGGAATAAAGCAGCCAAGAAAGGGTGTGCTCACCCCGAGGTGGGGACACCTGGTAGAGGAAATCAGGCAATCTTCACTCACGGATGTCACAGACCAGCATCTCCCTGATGAGCTTATCCCCCAGCATCTCACAACTGCTCCTCTCCTAAGGCTGTGTTTGGAAATGAGAAAGAAAGAAGTCTGTAACAAGAAACTAGATCTAGTTTACGTTCTTAACTCTCCATTGTCTCCTAATCTGCACTAGCAAGTGAAAACACAATACATTCAAATTTGAACACAAAATCTTATTTTAGGCAATACTTATTCAAGTACTGTTATGAAGGTCCTGTATCATGATTTCACACTAGTAAATAATTAACTCCTAATTTAGATAAGATAAACAAAATGAGAATTGAGGGGAAGTGTCCTTTAAAAGCACCCTGTATCCTCTTGTTGTTTCACGGTTTTATTATATTGGAAAAGGAGCTGAAATGGTTTGTCTTTTTCCCTGCGTATCAGCAAAGCAGTTTTGCAGTAGTCAGGGCTAAGAGTGGTATTGAGAAACAATATCTTTTGGGGAATGTTTTGCTGGAATGGATGGCTTGTGTTTAAAGCTTAATAGAGCTCAGGCAATTTCACCTTACTCCCCATCCAGATGAGGAAGATATCATAAATAGATGAACTTCAAGATGAAATGAGACTTTCTCCTACATGCAATGAGATTGCTACACTTCAAGTGCTGGTGATAGGGATATTTCCTGTTTGTAAGGAGCTATTCCAGATGATCACTGCTACATTCAGTAGAAAAATGTCTTCGATTTTCACGTAGAGAATATACGAAGTGGTTTTGCCAACTCATATTCTTCTTTGTCAGACATTTATCTTGCAGTTGGCAGAAGACACAAGAGTCATGTCTGCTGCCAACATCAGTGTAGCTGAAATGGTGGCCCCTTTGTTTTCAGACATAGTTGAGATTTTTCTTCTGGGAAAGACATGGATGTGATAACTGACTGCACAATCTCACCACACATCCCCACTGTGTCTGTTCAGTGTTGCTATCTCAAGTGCATGAAAGAAGAAAAAGAGAAACCAATTTGACAACCAGGCAGGGAACAGCATGGCCACAAAGCATCAGCTACCAGCGTATCAACAATCCTGGGGCATCACACTAGCCAGCTTCAGCACTGCTTTAAGACTTTCCTTCAGCAAAGCAATTAAAGCTTCCAGAAGGTGACTAACGTTGCTTTAAGTGTTGATTACTCAGCCTGAGTATACATGTAGTATAATTCAGCATTTCTCTGTTCCTGACAGATTAGATAATGTGGTCAGTGAATTTGAAAAGAATAAATGCAGAACTCATTTGAATCAGTGCTTTCAATTTGCTCAGAATGTTTTCTCATTTAATTATTAGCCCACGGTAAACTAGTTATCAATTAATTGCTAGAAAATGGAAGTAAGTGTGTGTTATTGCTTAGATCTCTAATTGGCTGTACTGTTGCTTTCTTGTTAAATGCTAATTAAAGTTTTGAAACAGCCAAACATTAGTTAACTTTAAATGGTTTAACAAGATATACTAGGGTATAAACACATTTACATTACACGTTATATTTATGCCAGATTATGGGAACCCTAAAGCAAAGATGGCAGATTTGTGGGGGGTTTTCTTCACTAATATATACCACTATTTATATGGCTCTTAGTTAAATGAGCAATGTCTTTTTCTTAATTTCATTTGTCAATTATCTATTCAATATTACAAATAACACATATAAATCAAGACAAAACCAACTGCAAAGGGTTTCCTAATTCTAGTTTGTAGTTCATGCAAGGTCTCAATCTGGGGAAAAAAAATATCCAAACTCAGATTAAGCATTATAACCTGAGAATCTGACTGCTAACACACCACATCCTGTCTTCCTCTTCTGCAATTCTGACTTATCCCCAAGAAATAAAGCTCCCTGTCCCAGACACTGTACTTGCACTCATCTCTCCTGGGGTCTGCATTCCAGGTAAGCAGCAAAAGAGGTTTCTGCCAATCAATGTTTGTACGTACTTTAATTTCTTCAAGATCTTCTTCATATATCACTGTGAAATACGGCAGAGCTGTGCCTCCCTGTTTGACTGTGCTGGATGCATAGCATAAACCCTCTTCACATGTGTTTGTTTACCAGCTAAAAGTCATTATTCCCCATAGCACCTTCTAAGTTACACACCCTTGTATTTCCCAACTGTCATAATATGTAGTTTCCCTTATCGTCATTCTTTCTTAATATACAGGAGAACTTGCTCATTGGATCACTAAGTGATCTCACTGCCATGACAATAGATAGTCATTTGTGCACAAGTTTCATTTCACCGTATTCATCTCATCAGCTTTTTGGAGGGAAGAATCTCATTTATGGCTTCCACACACTTTCTAAATGTAAAGAACAATTGAAAAAATTTCCTGAAAGGAAAGATATCAAACTAGATACTAATGTTAAACCAGGTGTATGGAATTCTTTCAAAAATTGAAACTATAGGCAAGAAAACAGCTGTAGCAACCCCAAATGTTACTTTCAGTATGGCATTTCAAGCTTCAGATGGAGTTTAGCTACTGGAACTAGAAATGTGATAGATTAAAGCTCAGCTTCTCCCTTAGGCATTGCACTCCATTAAAAAGTTATAGTCATCAAAGGAGAAAAAATTGTCTTAGAAGGGAAACATCATCTTCTCAGAGCTGTTTTCCACAAAATAAAGAAGGTGTTTGTATAAAAAACATGAGATGCAAATATAAGCAGTTTATAGCAATCACTAGTAGAATCATAGAATCATAGAATAGTTAGGGTTGGAAAGGACCTTAAGATCATCCAGTTCCAACCGCCTTGCCATGGCCAGGAACACCTCCCATTAAACCATATCACCAAGGCTATGTCCAACCTGGCCTTGAACATCCCCAGGGATGAAGCAGACACAGCTTCTCCGGGCAAACCATTCCAGTGCCTCACCACCCTCACAGTAAAGAATTTCTTCCTCATATCCAATCTAAACTTCCCCTGTT
>JANRGW010035284.1:6696-19486 GCA_024733675.1 Psilopsiagon aymara
ATCTCTGGGGGACAGTGGGGGGAGGTGGGGCTCACCACAGGGGATTGGGAGAGGTCATTGTAGGTGCGCCCCGCGATCGTGTTCAGCTGCATGAGGTACTCGAAGTTGGAGATCTCCCGCAGGACCCATTTCTGGGGTGAAGGAAGGGCGGCCAAGATGGGTTGGCAGAGGCAGGAGATGAGGCAGACACCCCCACCCCGTGGCTGTGCTGGTCTCATGGCCATCCCTGCTCCCAGACTGTTCCTGGTCGCATGGTCATCCCCACACCACGACCATCTCTGGTCCCACAGCTATCTCTGATCCCACAGCCATCCCCATTCCATGGCCATCATTGATTCCAAAGCCATTCCCATTCTGTGGCCATCTCTGGTCCCATGGCCATCCCTGGTCCTACAGCTATGCCCATTCTGTGCCCATGCCCAATCCTGTGACCATTCCCCATCCTATGGCCGTCTGGTACCTGTGTGAGCCCCGAGGCTTTCAGCAGCTCCTGGGGCGACCGGCTGCCGAAGTAGATCTGGTTGGGGGGACGCAGGCCCAGGATGCAGGAGTACACCTTGTTCCTCACCTGTGGGGATGGAGGGGAGGACATGGAGCGGCTGGAACCTGGGCAGCGCTGAGGCCCCGAGGGGGGTATGGAGCAACGGGAAGGTTGCCACCACCTTCTTTCTGAAGTTGAGGAAGTAGTTGGCCTGGTCGATGAAGAAGAGCTCCAGTGCGGAGCGGCGCAGGTTGTAGCGGCGCAGGTGGACCTCCCGGAGGTGGGACAAGGGGCGCTTGAAGTCGTAGCCGATCCCTGCCGAGATGGGGACACAGAGCCCCGCGGGTGTCGCCATCCACTCAGACCCCCATTCCCGAGGCAGTGACTGGGGCAAGCATTGCCCTGGGAATGGGAGGAGCCCACCCCCAAAACAACCAGCACCTGGTGTGATGGGCTTCTGTGGGGGATCGGATGGGTAAGGGGGCTCCTCACCCCGCCTTGCTGCAGGAACCCCCCAATTAGCAGACGCTGTTACCTCCCTCCGTCTCCTCCTTCTCACTGCTGCCGTCGTAGAAGTAGATGTGCTGTGTTGTCACCTCCAGGCGCCCGGGTATGACAGCCACCGTCGTGATGAGCTCGCAGTCCTCTGAGACCACCAGCTTCTCCCGCTGGTTCTGCTCCTTGGGCTCAGCCCTGGGTGACACCCAGGAGGGTGAGGAGACCCCCAGTGGTGACACCTCCGGTCTGGTTGAGCCAACGCCATTGCAGGGAATGGGAACACTCACTGGCTGTCCAGGACAGGGAGGTCCTCCTCAGCCAGTTGGTCATCCTCCAGCTCACTCACCTTGGCCTCCTTGGCCATGGCAAGTGGCAGTGACTCGGCGGGGTTGTGGAGGTGGTCAGCTCCTGCAACGAGGGGGTCAGCAGTCCTCCCTCACAGCTGGGGGACAAGTCCTGTGAAGGACCCCATCACACCCCCCAATGCCAACAGGGTCCGTGGCAGCTCCTGGCTCAACCCAACCATATACAGCCAACTGCTGGCACCCCCTTGTCCGTGGCATATAGGGACCCCTGGGTGCCCCACTCCATCAGCCTCACCCAAGTTGTCCCGTAGGGCACTGGCCTCCAAGTGTTGGTCAAAATTCAGGTTGGGCACCAGTTTCAGCCTCATCCTGGAGTAGGTCTCAGCACTTGACAGCTTCCAGCGGACCTCCGGTGGGTTCCTGGGGGCAGGTGAAGTTGAGGCACCCTGGAGACCCCCAGCCATGCCAACCCTCCACGGGGACTCAGGTTGGGGCTCACCGATCAGCCCAGGCGGAGCGGGGAGAGGTGAGGAGGCGGCACAGGGACCGCCACTGCTTCAGCACGGTGCTGTGGTGGTTGTTGGCCTGCTTGAGCACGTTGGCATGTCGGATGTTTTCCACCTTGGAGCGCTTCGCCACCGGCTCCAGCACCAGCTCCTGCCAAGGGAGCAGGAGAGTGAAGTGACAGCAGGGCTGGGGCTTGGGGACGTCCCCAAGGTAAGGAGCACGTCCACGGGGTGTTGCCCCCAAGGCAAGGAGAATATCCCCAGGATGATGTACTTGGGGTAAGGAGCACTACATATCCCTAGGATGATGGGCACATCTCCGGGATGATGTTCCTGGGATGAGAAGCACATCCCTATAAAAATGTACCCAGGATGGGGAGCACTTCCTGAGGGCACTGTCCCCAGGGTAAGGAGCATGTCCCCATGATGAGCACATCCCTAGGATTAATGCTCCCAGGCTGAGGAGCATGTCCCTGGGGCAAGAATGCCTCTAGGACACCATTCCCAGACTCAGGAACACATCTCCAGGATGACGTCCCTGGAGTGAGGCGCATGACCCCAGAACAATGTTCCCAGGATGAGGGACTCATCCTGAGGACAATCTCCCCAGAGTGAGGAAGACCTCCGCACGAAGACATCCCCAGGAGGAAAAGCACATCCCTGGAATGAATGCCCTTAGGGTGAGGAGCACATCCCCACGACCCCTGGGTGACATCCCTGGAGTGAGAAGCACATACCCAGGGTGAGGAGCACATGAAACAATGTCCCTGGGTTGACAAGCACATCCCTGGGATGATATTCCCAGGATGAGGAGCATGTTCCCAGGACCATGTCCCCAGGGTGAGGAGGATGTCCCCATGATGACATTCCTCGGGATGAGGAGCACAATCCCCAGGATTATTTATTCAGGGAGAAGAGTGTGTTGCTAGGATGACAACCCCAGAGCAAGGAGCACATCTACTGGATGACATCTCTGGGGTAAGGAGCATGTCTCCAGGATGAGAAGCACATTCCCAGGGTGTTCCCCAGAGGCGAGGAACAGGCAATACCTGGAACATCTTGCCACTGGCAGCCTTCTCCTGCTCCCGCCGCTGGGAGCTGCTCATCATGGCATCATAGCAGGCATTCCAGAAATTGGACATGTGGTCATGGCTCTTGGCGAAGGTGTCCATCTCAAACTGGGCCATGGTGGGCTGCACCTACCAAGAGAACCAGGACAAGAGGGGAGGGTGTTTGCAGGGCTGGGCACCACCAACCATCCTCCCGCCTACGAGCATCCCTGCCCCGGGGGTCACCCCTGCGGGCTAACCCACTCTGGTGGTGATATGGGAACCCTGCCACAGCACAGACCCATCTCTAAGCCTGGGAGAGTATTCCCGCAACAGTAATGCCACCCCATGCCCCATAGCACCCACGTGCTTCTCGATGAAGCCTCTCCACTCCGGCGTGGTGCAGAAGAGCTGGAAGTCCTCGTAGAAAGTGGGGCTGCCATTGGTGGGGGGCAGCGAGGGCAGGAAGAGCTGCAGCTGCAGGGTCTCATAGCACTGGTCCATCAGCGTACGGACGATGGGCACCAACCAGGAGAAGGTCTCTGACTTGGCATCCAGTGAGCGCCGCAGTGGGGTCTCCAGCTTGCCCAGCAGGTAGCAAGCCTCATCCTTTTTGGGAGCCGAGGCGGTCTGCAGCAGGCTGTGCAGCTTCACATACGCCAGTGAGTGCAACTGGGGGGGATACGGCCATCAGATGGGGCCACCTGCCCTGAAGCAAGGGCTGGGCTCTCACTCCAAGACAGGGTGACCCACCTGCGGGTCCTGCAGCATGATGTAGCCCACAAGGATGCGTAGACCCGTCTGGGCCATCTCCTTGAGGTCGGAGGTGCCGTTGGCCAGGTGGTACCAGACGCCCAGTTTGTCCAGCAGACTGCTCACCCCCTCGTAGATCTGGGGGGGCACAGTGAGCCCCCCACCTGGCCACGCACCCCCCCACCTCTCTGGCTGGGTGGGTGCAAAGCCACCAGGTCTGTCCCCGTCATGGGAGGGCTTTGCTTGACATGGGTTTGGGTTATGGGTAGGGGTTAGGATTAGGGTACAGGGGTAGGTTAGAATCCCAACTCAAAGGCCTAATGACAAACTAGTTTGGGTTTGGCATCAGGGTTACGTATTGGGGCTTAGGGGTTTATGCTAAGGGTGGAGGGATAGGGTTTAAGGTTACGATTGGGGTTAGGGGTAGGGTGTAGGATTAGGATTAGGGTCGAAGTTTACAGCAAGGATGTAAGGTTAAGGGTTAGGATTTAGGAGGTATGGTTAGATTTATAAATTATGACTTCAGGTGAGATCTTAGGGTATAGGATTAAGATTCTGGTTTCCTGTAAGTGTGTAGGGTTAGGGTTAAGGGTGGGGATTTGGGTTGGGGCTAGGGTATAGAATTGGGGTTAGGGCTGAGGTTTACAGCAAGGATACAGGCTTAAGGTTTAGCGTTTGGATTTAGGAGGTATGGTTATGAGGTTTATAGTTTAGGGTTACAGACTAGAGCACCGGGCTAAGGTTTGGAGTTTACAGTAAGGTGTAGAGGTTAGGGTTTAAGATCAGGGTTAGGCTTTATAGCAATAGTGTAGGATTAGTCTTTACAGTAAGGGCTAGGGTTAGATTTAGAGGTTAAGAGTTAGGGATGGGGTTTAGGGCTCGATTATAGTGTGCAAGATTAGAGTATTGGATCTGAGTTTATGGTAAGGTTGTAGGAGTGGGATTGAAGGTTAGAATTAGGGGTAAGGACTAGGATATAGGGCTGGGCTTCACAGCAAGGTTGCACATTAGAGTTAAGGTTTAGAGTCAAGTCAGGTTTATGGCAAGGGTGTAGGGCTAGGGCTAAGACTTAGGGTTAGGGTTTGATTTACCGGTTATGGGTTAGGGTTGTGGTTTAGGATTAAGGCATTTCTAAGGTTAGGTTCAAGGGCTGCAGGTAGGGGCAGGGTTTAGGGTTAGGGATAACATCAGCAGTTGGGGGTTAGCATTAGAGTTCAGAGCTCAGGTCTGGGATAAGGAACCCCTGCCCATGCACCTTCTCACTCCACAGGGCCTGGTTGTTGTGTCCCTCGGAGAACAAGAAGTCCTGGAGCAGCCTTAGCAGCTTGAGGGCATTGTGGGTGAGACCGGGCAGAGTGGCTGGCCCTGACTCCTTCAGATCCGTCAGCGCTGACTCCAGCATCATCTCCAGGAGGCTGCGGAAGAGCAGGCAGCTCTGTAGGGTGGTCCTCCCTCGGCATGCACCCATCCAGACCTGCACAGGACTCACCTGCGCTTGATCTCATCGGGAGACCGCACCAGCTCGCACGCCGTCCCCAGCTTGGTGAGGACGGAGAAGACCTGCCCACGCTCCCTCCACGCCACGTCATCCCAGCCCTCCACACCACGCCACGTCACTGAGAAGATGATGTTGGTCAAGAGGTTGCACAGCTCCTCCTCAGGTGTTTGCTGCCAACAGAGAGAAAGGGTGAGAGGTCCTGTTCCCAGCATAGCCCAGGGTGGTGGGCACGGTGGTCTGGGGCTCACCTGGGGGTTGCTGGTGTTGGAAATGTTGTCACTGGGCAGCGTGTCCTGGTAGCTGCTCTCATCCAGGACATTTGAGAGGCTGGAGCTCTTGCGCACTCGCATCCCTGGGAAGGGCTTGAAGCTCTCCAGGGGTGACGGGGTGCCAGGGCCACTGGCAGGGGTCTGAGTGCCACTCTCAGCTGTGGCAATGGAGCTGGTGCTGGCCAGGTCGAGCCCCAGGTCAAACGGTGAGGTGGAGAAAGGCGAGAGCGGGTGGTAGACACCATCAAAAGGAGGACCATCGCCAGGATTGGAGGATGAGCGGCTGGCCCGGTCGGAGGAATCAAAAGACTTGAAGTTGTAGGAGTGGAAGGACTTGGTACGGCCATTTGGGGAGATGGAGTGGTCAGAGAAGCCCTCAGAGAGCTCCTGGTCTGAGGCCTCATAGCCCAGAGGCAGGAAAACATCCAGCTCCTGCAGCTCAGGCGGTGGCGGGCTTGCCCCATCCTTGCCAGAGGGGTCTGAGAGGCGGAGGAGCTCCAGGCAGCCCCCGCTGCCCCCGTTGCTCAGGCTGTGCTGGCGAGACTCATAGGACTCCTTGACATAGAGCTTGGTGAGTGTGTCCTGCCAGCCAGCCAACCGTGCCAGCTGCTTCACCATGTCCTGCTGCGCGTAGATCAAGTGGAAGAGCTGCAAGAGAAAGCAAAGGGGGAGATCTGATGTCGCTGCCCCAGCTCCTGCTTGCCTCTTGGGGGGCTGGCTCCTCCAGGGGACAGGATGCTTGGTCATGAGCACCTCAGATCCTCCATAGCCATCACGGGGTGCTGAGGCTGCACCATCTCCACGCTGATACATCCAGGTACTGGCAGCTCTGTGCATGAGGTGTTACCACCATCCCCATGGCCCCTGCGCTTGTGCATGGCTGAGTGCCCAGGAAACTCAGCCCGGGATGATAACTCAGCCACAGCCCCACGCACCCCCACCCCGCTCACCTTGCGGCAGATGTCGAGCCGGACGGTCAGCTCAGCCCGGTGGGACAGGTAAACCACAGCCACTAGGTCCTTGTAGTTGGGAGGGTCTATGGACAAGGAGAGAGAGCACAGTGCTGGGACACCTCCTTCTGTCCCCAGAGGCACCAAAGGCCCCCAGTCCCAACAGTAGCTGAGCCTCGTGGGAAGCCACCACGATGACCCCATGGCGTGTGTTTGGGATGGGTGGTCAGGGCTAGCCTGGTTTTGGTAGGGCACATAGTACCTGCCCCGAGGACCTGCTCCGAGAGGCAGCGGAAGAGCAGCATGGAGCTGGGGATGTCACTGAGGCAGGCGATGAGTCCCTGGTACCCGATGTCCTTCAGCTTCAGGCGGTTTTTGCTGCGCTCAGGGACCTTCTCGTACTTCAGCATCTTGTAGAGGACCTGGTGAGACAGAGAATGTGGCCACTGTGCCGCAGCAAAGCCCCTGGCTGCTGAGCAAGAGGTTGGCACTGGGGACCTCCCTTACCTTGAAAACCCTCTCTCGCACTTCATCAGAGAACTTCTTCTGCACTAGCAGTGAGAAGAGGACCTCCACGTGGCCTGGCTCAAAAAGGAAGGCAAAGAGCTGCTCCTGGGCAGGCGAGCCCTTCAACAGGCTGTGGATCACCTCCAGTGCCCCGCAGACCTGCAGGACATGAGGCTGATTGTCCACTGCTCTCCATGCACCCCCACTGGGACATCAGCAGCTTCTCTCCACCTGCTGCCAAGTGTTGGGCCAGCTCACAGCACACTGAGGTGTTTGAGGACCAGGGTAGCTTGGTGCTGTACCTGCTGCTCATCCTGAGCCCCGGCCACATAGCTCAGCAAGCTCTGCATCTCCTCCCCAGAGAAGCTTCTGCAGAAGAAATCTTTCACCAGGCTGAAGAGGGATGTTTGCACTGTCTTGATGTCATCGGTGGCTGTGGTCTTCTCTCTGGAGGTGCTGATGGATGGACATACATGGGCATTACCTCGGGGGACGTGCACAACTGCCCCTTGTCACCCACTGCCAGCATGATCCCAAATCCCACCATGAAGCCCAAGATGCATTGGGACAGCCCAGCGTGGGCATCCCTTCTAGCCAACCCTGCCCACTGGGAAATGTCCATCCCACACATTTGGGTCTCTGTGGGGTGTGAGCATCCTCACTACTACTGGTGTGCAGAAACTCATCAGGTCAGGTAAGCCAAGGGCATCAGCCTGCTGCAGGGGCCACCACGCTCTTGACTGCTGCTGGAGAGATGCTGGGGGTGGATTTCGGGGCTGACTGAGCCCTGAAAGCTCTTGGTGGAGGCTTGGGCATGGGGCATGGCCATGGGGAGTCCTGCACCCACCACCATGCTCCCACACTGAGAAAGCATCCCATGAGGTGCTTGCAGGGGGAATATTACCCCAACAAATGGTGTCTACCCCAAACTGTAGCTCCAAGGGGTGAAGCCCACCACCGCAACAGCATATGGAGGTCCTGGCTACAAGTGACAGCTCACCCATAGTACGTCCGGATAGAGTCGAGGATGTACTGCACCCCATACTTCTTGCGTATACGCTGCTTGTGGTCCTTGACAACACTGGCCAGATACTGGATGTGACCTGCAGGGGGAAGCTGTGAGTAGCCACAGAGGCCAGCTGGGACGGAGAACACCCAAACACCCCCAGTTCCCACCTAAGCGGACGGCGAAGTCGCTGTTGCTCCAGATGCGGAAGTCGAAGAGGAGATGCTGGTAGAGGAGATGCAGCAGGAGCCCGCTGCCCTCAGAGGCCACCTGCTCCATGAGGATCTGTGAGGCCATCAGTGTGCTCATGTCCAGCAGCGGGCTGGAGACCTGCCATGGGTGAGAGGTGAGGCTTGCAGCCCCGGCATTCCCCTTGGGGAATGGTACTGGGGACTGCGGGACGGAGCCCTCGGTAGCCCACCACACCTTCTGCAGCAGCGCCCCGATGATGGCTGGCCCGTGGCACTGCACCAGGCTCTCCTGGTTCACAGGGTGGTTCTGGATGAAGTTCTTCACCAGCAGCAGGAACGCAGCTACGCTGTTCCTCTCCAGCCTGCTCTCTGCAAGGCACAGGGCAGAGCCCCACCAGTAGCCGTGAGCCCTGTGCCCATGCAAACACCATTCTACACTGCTGCCCGTATCTGCCTGCAAAGAGCATCCTGGAGACCCCACCATTAACGTTTCTCTGCAAACTTTTCAGCCTGTTCTCCTTTTTTCCCCCACATTTAAGCAAATGGAAACCTCCGTTGTTCTGAGCTTGGAAATAAGCTCAGGAGTATTTGGAGAAAGCACATTTCACCTATTCAGAAGGCAGCTCTGGCGTGAACCCAGTCCTACATCAGAGACCCTACGCAAAGGCAAACTGGAGGTAAACAGGCTGAAGTCACCCTCATCTTCCCAGAACTGCTTGTTTATGACTAATTGGGGCATAACAACATTAAAAGATGTCAGCACTTTCTCCAGTACCCACTATTCTTGGTTGCCTCAGGCAAGACCTGAGCAAGACCTTAGCCACCAGCTTAGTCCAGGCAGCACTTACATAGCAGCAGGGTTACCTCCAGCCACCTGAACAGGACGGCTCCTGCTCCACATCCCCCAAGGTCCTCACCTGAGGATTTGCCCAGCGGGATGAGCATGCCCTGGGCATTCCTGGAGGACGTCAGCTCTGGCCCCACCAGGTCACTGGTCTCTTGCTCATCCTCTGGCTCCTCCCTCTTGGACACCACTTGCTCAAGCAGAGGCAGCAGCACACCCATTCCACCGACACAGTTGACCACGTCCTGCCAGAGGGAGGTGAGAGGCTTTGCTGGGTGCTGTGTGGTGATGGCAGTGTAGAGGAGGAGGTTGGACGTGCAGCCGGGGTCCATCCTTCCCGCTCACAGGCTCAGCCCAAGCCAGGGAGAGCCTGGCCCTGTGGCTAGCAAAGATCATGGTGTGCTCAGACCCATCCTACAGCACAAACCTGAAACAGGTCCCCAGAAAGCACATGCTCCCTGGCACCACCGATGGTACCCAAACTGAGGGCCTATGGGGCAGGCAGATCCTTAGGGGACCGATGGGTCACGCAGCTACTTGGTGGACCCAATACCATATAGCATAGTCCCCATAGAGTCCAGGGGAACCATGATAGCTAGGCCAAGACCCTGTGGAGGTCTTGGCCCTGTGGGCCAGCCCTGTTGGCAGATCCTCTGGTGTTGACCATGCCTCCATGCCATAGGGTGGATGAGCCAGGATAAGCCACCCTTTACGCAGCATACCTTGATGTCCCAGTTGACCACCTTGTGCCCCGTCAGCCTTCCATCCAAGACATGGCTGGGAGAGAGGTCCAGGCAGATGTTGTTCCTGCAGGCCTAGAAGAGAGCACCATGACAGCATCCTCATTCTCCTGGAGATGTCACTTATGGCCAAAGGACTGCCTGCACTGTCCCCATCACCAAAGGGGTTGCTCTCCTCACCTGTGGGGTGTAGTACAGCAAGAGCTTGCTGCTGAGCTCCGTCAAGTCACCTTCCAGTGTAAATGGTGATGTGACGTTTGGTCCTGAGGGAAGAGGATTGGGATGAGCTGGGTCATGGTGGAGAAGACCCTGCTGGGCACCAGCACCACACTTCCCCCAGTCCCATCCTGACATACCTGTGCAGAAGAGTGCCTTGACCTGGGCTTGCTGCAGAGCCTCACAGAAGATAGCCACGGAGCCGAGGTGACCCTCCAGGGAGGTGGGACTGCCCCACTCTGTGTCCTGGCTGCCGGCTGCCATGGTGGCCACCACCCCCTCGGTGGGCGGCTGAGTGGGGGTCCAAGAATGGGGTCCCAGTGCAGCGGGGACAGACTGGGAACGGCCTAGTGCAGGGTGCGGGGGGAAGACCAGCTCCGGCCCATGGGAAGCTGGTGGGTGGTTGGTAGTGGTGGCAGTGGTGGTGGTGGTCCGGTGTCCCGCAGAGCCAATGCAGCAGGAGGTGAAGGACTGGAAGGGAGATGGGTTGTGCTCAAACTCCGGCTCCATGCCATGGGGAGGGGTCCGGCTGGGTGCTGTGGGGTCTCCTACCTCATGGAGGGAAGGAAAGCGAAGCTGTGCTGTTTTCCGCAGGTGCCCATCGGCATAGATGCTGACAATGTTCTGGCCAAACGGCCGGCGGCCGGCAACGTGGACAATGTCAACGCAGTGCTGGGTGGACAAGGAGGGGCATCAGGCATCCTGGTGTCCCTGTTGCCCCCTTAGTGGGGACGGGGGTGAAGATGGGGACAGAGTTGATGCTCACCCAAGCTGAATCATTGAAGGCAAACTCTGACAATGCCACTGTCATGTAGTCTTTCTTGGTGCAGACAGCCACCACCAACACGCCGCCGGCTGTGAAGAATGCCTCAAAGCCTGTCCCGCCAGCTGTGAAGAAGCTGGTGGGGAAGAAGCATGGTGAGGATGGTGGTGCTACCCCTCCTCGTCCTCACCTTAGCTGCCCTGGTCCCTCCATCGAGCATCACCTGTAGAGCTGCCTCCTCTTTGGCCTCGCCGGCGGCTCAGACTCCTCCTCACTCAGGCACAACCAGGCATGGAAGGCGAAGGCACTGCCAGGCCACTTCTGGATGGTGGGCACCATGATCCCCGCCATGCCGGGTGTCAGATCGAAGCACTGCAGCGCCCGGGGCGGTCCCTCGACCCGCGCCATCCCTGAGAGCGCCCGGATGACGGGCTCCACGTAGGGATGCGGTCCTTGACCTGGCTCGTGCCGCAGGAGGCGCAGCAGCTGCTGCAGCTCTCCAGGACGAATGGAGAGGCTGCCCAATGCCCGCAGCAGCTCCAGCAAGTTTTCGGAGCAGGCAGCGGGCAGCGCTGGCTCGGTGGCCAGGGCACCCAGCAGGCAGCCCACCATGCCCGCCTTGACGCAGGTGAGGCGGCTGGGCAGGGAGGCTTCGCAGAGCCGCCGCAGCCAGCCCGACAGGAAGACCTGCAGCTCCCGGCACTCCAGAGCCGGCAGCCAGGCCAGCAGGATGAGCAGGGGCTGCTCGTTGCGGATGGGGCGCACTGGGAAGGAGCTGTGGTCGCCCTCCACTGCCTGCCAAAACATGAGAGCTGGTTGGGACAGCCCTGACCCTGCGGAGAGGGATGGATCCTCCCCCTGGGCGCTCTGGGCCGGCAGCAGAGATGGGGTGCATCAAGCCCCTTCGAGACTCCCATGAATCAAATGTGTTAGAGACCCTCATGTATCAAAAGTCTTGCAGGACCCCGCTCATCAAGCATCTTGGAGACCCTCATGCATCAGCAGTTTTGGAGACCCCATGCATCAAGGGTCTTGGAGACTCTCATGCATCAGAGACCACCGTGCATCGAGCACTTTGGAACTCCCCATGCATCATGCACATCCAGCCTACCAGAGCAAGCAGTAATACAACAGAAAGGGCTCAAAACTCCACTAAAGTGAGCATAACTTCAAGCTAAAGACGGCCCCAATACCCTTTGGGAGGAAGCTGATCGGCACCTAGCATGGTGGAGAGGACTGGAGGGCAAGGAATGGCGCTGTTGGGGGCTGAGATCTGCCACAAACCACCAGTGCCGAGGGCTTTGTTCAGTGTGGGGGAGAAGTGGGTGTGCTCACCATGTTGAGGAGCTCCTGAAGCAGGTGTTGGGTGGGCTGGCCTTGGCTCCTCAACACCTCGTAGAGGTGGGCATAGCCGATGCGCTCCTTGAACACCTCCTGCAAGCACACAGGCACGTGGGACCCCTTGTGAACCCCATCACATGCTGCTTTCACCCCAGCCCACCTAGCAAAGGGAAAATGCCCAAACCCATCCGCTTTTGGGAGGTCCTCCCTGCCTCTGGTCCGCTGCCCACCTTGGCCGAGGGCGAGTTGCTCATGATGGCGGTGAGCACCCCAACAGCATGGACTGCGATGGCATCAGAGCTGCCGTCAGACACCTGTAGGGACATGGGGGTGGTGAGTCTGCTGAGCCATGGGATTGACGGGACACCATACCTGGAGGTTTGGTTACGGGGTGGCCTCACATGATACCTGCTGGAGCCCATTCCTGTCTGGTGGCTGCATGAGGAGCTTGTCTTGGGTTTCATTTGCCTCCCGTGAGCTGCCGAGGTAGAGCTGTGGGACACGAAGTGGGTGTCAGCTCCAGGAACAGCACCCAGTATGGGGTGGGGGAAAGAAGGAAGGGGGTGTTGGAGGGTCCCCACCCCACGGCTGCCACTGCAGCAGTCACCCTGTCCCAGCATCATTTAGAACCAAGAAGGGTGAGGATGGAACTGAGCATTCCCAATCCAAGCGTCACCAAGCAGAAACGCTGGTACCTTGCTGTTCTGGAGGAGCCGGATGATGTGCTCGAAGCAGTTGTTGCTGAGAAAGACAGCTTGGAGGACTGGCCTGTCCTCACAGTTCAGCATGGCTGGGATGGCATCTACAATGAAGTCAGGATGGCTTAGCACCCATCCCCATCCCCATCCCCATCCCCCTCCCGAGCCACCTACC
>JANRGW010035285.1:4946-17856 GCA_024733675.1 Psilopsiagon aymara
CAACCTGTGGGAGTTGCATTCTTTCGATTCTCCATGTAGCAAACTGTGTGGCTGATTTACGGCCTAAACCACGACAGCTGGCTTTGCAAGTTATTCTTCAGCATGGTAAGAGTGCCTGTGATCTCCTTCATGGTCTGGGAACTCATTAAATTAGCGTTTGCGAAGGGCATCTCTGTACCTGAAATTCTATATTGGATCCACTACATGAGTGTTTACTAAATATTTCCGTTGGAGATGAACAGTTTATTGCTAATGAAAACCCTAACTCTCAGAAATGCCTGGGATGTTAAATGTCACAGGGTTATGTCAAAAGTTTGGTGTCTTCTGCACCACCATTCATGCCTTGGCATATGGATGCATAAAGAAGGATGCAGTGGGCTGTGTTTGGGTCCGAATCTGTAGCAGTTGGAATGAAAGATTTGATTTTTTTTTAATCCCAGATTAGTGATGATGATGTGCCAAACCAATGAATGTCGCAGCTAAGAAATTAAAAGGTCTGTGGATGGATATTAATTTGCATGTTTTTTGCAGTGTGAAAATTTCTTTCTTTAAGGGCCACATTCAAAGATCAGGACCTAGCTTTGAATTCTTAGTGGCACAGAAGAGGGCTGACTAAAATATTACCGTATTATTTGTTTTCTCAGGGAATTTAGCGGACAAGAATGATACAGGCAGAGGCCCTTAGGACAAACCCACTGTCTCCAGTGAAATCATTTGAAGAAGCAAGTCTGCCAGTACAGAAACTTCTAAAATAGGGGATGCTTGTTCCAATTTTGGTTGCATTTGTGTAATGGTGAACAAGAGTCACCGGAAAGCATTTCTGGTAAAGCATTCGCTGTTTATTCCTGGTGCTACTGAGATTGTAAGGTAATGAAAAACATTTTATTTTATTCTGCTGTCGCGTTCCACTATCGTTTTTCAGCACAGGAGGGAACATTCCCAGTATGTTCTTAATTTTATATCAATAGTTTGTTTGAACTACAAGCATTTTGATAGAGATCAAAAATTTTGCTAGGTTTTTGTGAGTGACTTGCAGGGATCTGGTCTGCTGCACAGCTCTTCTCAGTGATCACGCAATACAGGGAGTGAGCAGTTATGGCCATAATAACAATGCATCTGATATTGAAGGACAAGCTGGGGAAATTTTGTGAGTCAGGATCTGAGAGAAGGAAGAACTTGAGAACTGGCTCAGACCAAAGGTTTTTTATCTCTAGTGCTAATGGTGGATGGCTAAATGTAAGTGTGCTGCAATCACACACTGGTGCTTCCTTGGTATTTCCTCCCTTTTTTTCCAGCAATTCATTGCTGGGAAATTTCCTGAGCTAGAAATAGCAACTTTATTTTTAATACCCTTCATTAAGTTCTATTCTGCTAGTTTCTCTGAGTATCTTTTTTTGAATGATGTCAGATTTATTATCCATAGAAATAATTTGGGTAGACTGAAAAACTGAATTTTTGCTACTACTTCAATCATTTTAATTTTCTCTGGTTCAAACTCAAGCAAAATACATTTCCCCCTATATACATGCAAGCAGCAACTCTGAATTACTGTCATAATTCTAACCATCAACTGCGTGGAGTGCACAACTGAAAAGTTATTTGCTTCAGAGGAAAAAAAATCCCTAATTAAACTACTGGGAATACTCTCTGTAGAGATTATGACTTTATAGAAAGGCCTGTTCCCTTGACCTGATCTATGAAAGTCACTGGAAATTATTGTCTTCATACAACTTTACTGTCATTTTACAATCTATAAAGCCTGCTAGCTTTTCCTCATGCTGCCTGTCTGTATTTTGCAGGCATAATTTTTAAAAAGAAAATAATCAAAGGGTGACAACAATAAAAAAATAAAAAGGCAGGATTTAATTTCTTTTAGGTGACCGCAGTACCCGGTTCTACAAGGTCTGAAGTAGAAAATGTATAATGCAAGAGCATGGCTTTTTCTAGTCAGCCACTGCTTGAACAGACTGATAGGAAATTATTGTTGAAAGAAAGAACTGTCCTAGCAGTTGTCCTCTTGCGCGAGATGAAATGGGAGAAGTTCTTATAGCTATAGATATACACACACACACACATATATATATAGATGAATGAGCACAAAAAGAGGAGGGTACTAGTAGTTTTGCTGTAATTTCAAGTGGTGTTCGAAATGCACTTATGCAGTATTTGGCGGTGCAAATTATCACATAAGTGGGCCATTTCAAATGAAAGGAATAAGGAATTGTATTTAAAAGGAAGAAAACTGGTGTTGCTTCAGGTGTTTTATAACTTATTCAAATCTTAGTGAACTTAATGCTGTTATTAGAAGTGTCTATGCTGAGGATCTCTTTTGTGCTCTAGGGATGTGTTGTCCTTGGTGAATTGCTATCTAGATGTGCCTCATGTGGCTTTGTTTTATTATATGAAATAATCCATCACTCTTGTTTCTCTCCATCATTTCTGCTATTTTAAAATTACACCTTATCATTACTGTTTTTATACTCACCAATGGGATGCTTCAGATACCCATACTCCTGTGGCAATCGCAACTCTAAACTCTATCACTGTAGCCTCTTTCTGTTTAAATCTGAGGTGCTTTTTTTGGTGAGTCTTAGTCAGCAGGTCAGTATGATGCACTTTGATTCTCAAAAGCCAAAACCCCTCCAATCCTTACTAGCAGAGTTTATAAAGAAGAGTTTATATGTAACTGTTATTGGCAGATCTAGTATTAGATCACTTTTTAATTCAGATGTTTTATTTAATGCAAGAAAACATCAAAAGTTAAATCTAAAATAATAGAAAACAGCAGTAAATCCACAAGCCAAATAATCCATCATAAATTCTATTTCAAGGAGAAGATTGAAACATTTGGAGGTAGGCAGAGTTCTACATATATATCTAGACAACTGCTTTTGTTCTGAGTTTGGAAGCCAGTTTCTGATTATTTCAGGGTGTTACTGTATCTGTCATTGTTAAGTGATTACTGAACTGACAGAAAATTTTCTATCTTCCTCTTTTCCTAATTTTAACTGCTTGGATGAAGCTGATTCAAACCCTTTTATCAAGGCTTTTTCTTCAGAGATAGTGCGAGGGACTAAACCCCATGCATTGCTTTGAACCAGCAGCTTTATTTTAAATTACAGTTCTAGATGTAGATAGCAGTAACAGTCTACTGAAGAGGCAAATACAAGATCCAGCATTACTTTTGCATTCTGGATTTATATTATGCTGTACATAATATGATTTAAAGTGTATATCATTGTTTGAGCTGCAGAACACACATGTGAGCTACCTGACAGGTTTTTGAGATCAATTGAAAGAATGACATAGAACAAATAATTGCTTTTTGGGTCAAAAGAGTGGCAGGATGGAGCTGACTCAAGGATATAGCAACTTCAGCATCAATAATACATAACATTCAGCTATATGAATAAATCTTTTTGGTATTCAATTCAGTGGCTCCTCATCCTTAGAAGATTAGTTTTGTAAACGCATTCTGCAGTGGTGTGGAAATTATTACCTTTAGAGAGCTACATTTACTGGATAACTACTTTCAACAGTGTGGTCTTCAGTAACATATGAGAAGCCCTGATCTTGGATAAATGCACCAGGGCCAGTTATCATGACTGCCATACAGTATGGTAAAATGAATACAGATTGCAACAGAGTCCATTACTGTAATAGAACTAGTTCATGGATCCAGACAAATTGTGCAATAACTGGACAAAGTACCTAGTTCGTGTTCATCTGAATAATAAAAACATGAGGGTGAATTTACACTTATTGCTGTAATAGTGATATAAGCTGTTAAAACATTTTCTTTTTGTTTTATTAAAGTATTCAGAACATGTTTTCTGAAAATTTTTGTGTGAAAGGATCTCTTAATGAATCACTTCTGAAGATATAATCAATCATTTCTGAAAAATCAGTGTGTATATACAGTGGTCATATAACACTGTGTGGATGGAACTGTAATTTCTCCCAGGCACAAATAAATCACTATCAGTACTCTTAATAAAACTGGATTGTACTTGCCATTGTCTCCTAAGATAGGGGCCTCAATTATTCTTACTGCTTTATATTGGTATATTGCTGTAGCTATGATGGTCTGATGGTAAATAAGGCAAGGCTGTAGCAAGAGGTAATAAATGGAAGAATGGCTTCTGTCACTTGTTGAAATCATGAAGGCGCCTGGACTGGGTCAGAGCAAGGCTGTTTCTGAACCATGGCTTGGTTGTGGCAGTAGCCAGCAGTGAAAGTTTAGAGAGCCAGTGAAGAAGAAATTTCCTCCTCCTGTACTCTCTGCTGCTAAACATTTTCAACTCAAGGACTTCCAAAGCTGGATATGGATTCAATAATTCAGTGAAGCTGTTAGCAAAGAAATTAACCTCCCCGTAATCTTCACCTCTCTGTCATCTGCAGCTGCAGTGGGTGCTGAACCTGTATGTTAACCACTGAAGCTGAGTGACTTAAAGCTAGGGATGAGTGAAATTGTTTGACAAACATTTGTTCTGGTAGGATTTGCCATCATCAAAATGAGGGCATTGCAGTATATTGCCTTCGATTGAATTGTTATTTGGCAGCTCAGGTGGGAGGCAGACGTTAGCGTGAGCTCCAGCCTTTTGGTGTCCTAATGTTTGGAACTTCCAGAACTGCCTGGATCTGAGTTTTAGAAACCCTCCTGCTATTTCTAAACTCCCTGGCTCTGGGACAGCCCATCAGCTGGAATATCCAAGGCTCTTTGCAGAAGTTGCTGGAAATGTGAAATGTACTCTTTTCTAAACTGATTTAGAAACTGGGCTTTATTTCTTTTCTTTGAAATGCTGTTTTGTCAGCATTGTTTCAGTTCTTACTTGCAAGCCACAGCAATTCCAGAAGAGAAATATTTTATTGGCTAAACTTTAGAAAAATTGTCTTGCATGGGGATGTAAAAGTAGTCACTGGGACTTAGGCTTCCAGGCAACTAATATGTTGCAGTACAGCAGCTGCTTGCGCTACCATGGTCCTTCAGAGACTCAGTCTTCTGTCTATTGTGACCCCAATGTTTTCTGTTCTCTTGGTCTGAGCACTTAATGCTGAAAGTCTCAGCTCTTCTGTCCTAGAATTCAGGACACACCTTTTCTCATGCTGTTTGTCTGGGGGCTGTAATTCCTAATATTAATGTGTTATTGATAAGATACATTTTTTGGGAAGGTTATAGAGCATTCATAGTATACCAGTGAAATATATTCGTGGAAAATATAGGCTGAATTGCCAAACATCCTTAAAAATACATACCTTTGAGCACAACATGATAAAGAATTCCTACTGCTGTTCTATGCAATCCGATGATGCCAGGAGCCCTGAAAGACTCTTCTGGAAGGGTTAGTCAGGGTAGAGGCAAAGTACTGAAAATATTTTGAAGTAGTATTGCAAAACACAATAATCTGATTTATGAATGAGGAAATGAAAGTGATATACCATACCAAATTATTTCTGGTTTTGACTTAGAAATATCATAACTGTCATAAAATAAAATTGTCTTTTGATTGTAGCAATATGCATTGAAATAACTCATAGGAAAGTTAATCTTCTGAAGCTTATGAAATATTTCTTTGTACTGAGGATACACTTATAAAAGTTTTGTGCTTTTTTTTTCTTTCTAAAATATTTGAAAGTAAAATGAAATGGCAGATCATAGGATCACACATAGGTCTGGGGAGGTGTTCCTCCTTAGCAGGGACTGGAGGGCAGGCAGTCTGGCTGATGGCCCTTGTACACATTCACTGCAACTATTTGTAGCTGCGAACTCGTTGATGTTCTACTGTCTTTGCATTGGGGAATAAGCAATGGAAAAGATGAAGTAGTCTCTTGGAGAGACTGATCCTTGCACTGCTTTTACTGTAGGTTTCCTCCATGACCATGAGCAAGTCACTTCTGCCTGTTGCCTTTGCAATGCGCTGATGTGAGAAACTCTCATAGCAGCTTTTTATCAAGACTTTTGTTCTTTTGAGGATGAGACAGAACATCCCAAGGAAAGAGAAGCAGGAGATATTACAGCTTATTAGATGTTGAAAAACAAGGCTCATCCTCCCCAGCAGCCTGACACCTGGCTGCCTGACATGTGGCCTTGACACAAGAGGTAAAGCTTTAAATAATCTATTTTGAGCATCATTGGCCAAATAAGAACTGACTGATTTATATTCAACATGAAAATTGGATTTCAAAGTACCTTTAGGAGTGTTGCAAGAAGTTAGCTGGCCTAACAAGAAGATTATCCTGTGGTGTCGATGCAAAATGTAGCTAATGAATTAAATCTAACCACCTAAAGGTAAATCTTCATAATGTATAAAAATGCACATGAAAATGAGGGGTTTTAATTAAAAATATTGTAACTCTGATAATTTTTTTACTTCAGTCAGAACATACATTCCTTAATGTACAGTTGTGAGGTTACTGCTATTACAACACACTTTTACTCTAAATACCAAAAGAAAATTTTACATTTCTGTCATTAACAGGGTGGCTTTTAATAGTGTAACTATGTCAAATCATATGGACAATAATACCCTCTACGTTGCTCATCTGTTTAGGTAAGTGGGGGATTATGTCATATCAATTTGAAATATTTTTGATCTTAGTGCTTTCTCAGGCTTGTTACTTAAATGGAAAAAAAATATTTTCTTAGGTTGATGTATGCACAAGAAGTTTAATTTTAGAAGAATTTGCAAGTTTGTTTTAATGATTCATTAAAATGTTGGTTTGTTTATGGCTTGTCTTCACTTAAGGCAATATTGGAGAATTTTTATTTATGGCAGTGAAGTATAATAACGTAAACTAAGCTATTTCAGTCTGAATACTCTATGGAGAAGGTAGGATGATTGGTAAGTCACTGAGCTGTTAACAATATTTGAACATGCACTAGCACTTTTCAATAAACATTTCCTGAAGCTTTCTTTAGTTGATTTATTTTTTAAATAAAAATATTGAAGACTTAAGTGGGGCAGTGGGATTGAAGCGATAGATGGTGGAATAAATCATTCTGGGCTATCGCATAAGTGATCTTTATATTAAAATGGATTTATTCATTGAACCTTAACAGCTTCTTCCAAAAACCTTTCCAACTTACCACATTAATAAAATTGTGCCATTTTAACAGTGCCAATATATTATATGCATGTAACAAAAGGTTGGGAAGAATCAGGCTTTTGGGACATACACATATTTTTGTTGTAAAGAAACACAGCCCGTTCTTGAGTTTTAAGCTTGTTCATGTGTGATTACCTTTGTGTTGCATCTAGTTCAGAGAATCCTGTGGAGCCCATCACAGCCGTATCTAAGCTTTATTTCAGTAAACAGCATGCCCATACTCCTGCCTTTGTGCCCTTAGCAGGCACCACAGCTGTGTTTATAACACTGTATGTACAATAATCAAATATTTATGTGTGAATGTCGATCATAAAGGGCACATCAGGTAAAATCATCAACTGTTTTCTCATTTGCCTGTGAGTATTTTGAGCATTGAGTAACTAAATTATGGACCAGATTAACTTGGTGGCAAGGTCATTAAGTTTTTTTTTCAAAGCTATACTGAGGTTTGAGGGCTTATTCCGATCGCATGACTCAAGTTAAATCTTGAGCTTATATTCCTGGTTGTCATAATATCTTTAAACAGGAGTTTGAGAACCTCCCTCTGCAGCATAGCACTTCTTTTGTCTTGTTATTAGAGCTGTAAATTTAAATAAGCTAAAATATTAAAGTTGTAGGTGTGTCATGAGGTTGTTTTTGGCTTCAGTGCTGCACTCACCAGTTTGGATGTTGACATCTCTACCTCAAGTCAGATATTTATAATTTTATTCATGCCTATGTCTATGATTAAGGGGGATAGAATTAGGCGAATACTGGTTTAGTCTATCAGCTTCTGGAACCTTTACCTGGCATATGTCTCATGTGTCCAATGGTGAAGGCTTCTGGAAATGATGGTGTATCAAATAAGAAAAAGTCCACAGGGAATCTGAAAGGTGGCAGCCAGCACCAGCTTTTGGCTGTGCTGTAATCCATATCTGTAGGCTTGGCCCGTAGTCAACCTTCATTTCAGGTACCATCTCTCATCTTTAGACAGTGATGGACCATTGGATACCACATTCTCTTGCGCCTGTATTCTCTGTGTGTTAGAAATGCAAGGAGATAGTGGCAGTGTGTCATTAAACTTCTCCCTTTCTGGCTGTGTTTCAAAAGCGGTAAATTAAATATATTGAAAGCAATTCAGGCCATTGTGTCTTCCTGGCAAGTCATGATAAAAGTCACAGAGGCAGGAATTAGGCTTGTCTGGATATTGAAGAACTGAAATGTTTATATATTTCAATGGGAGGTGACATAGAATACATACATATAGGTTGAAGATAAAGCATGCTAACAGGGTTAGCTGTAATAAGATTATATGTCTAATAACCATCAAAAATTATATTCTTATTGCTAAAATATATATAGAGAATGAAGACAATTATACTGCAGTCACGGTGGGGCTATGGACACATTACAAACTGTACCCAGGAATCAGAAATGTATTTTATATGTTGGCTTCTGTACTTGAGCACATATCAGGGGCATTTCTCCTGAAATCAGCAGAATTAAAGGAATTAAAGGGTGAAAGAAAAGCATTCCCTCTTCTTGGAAGAGGCAATGCAGGATGAAAACTCTTTTCCAGACAATGAGGACTTACTAAAACTTAATTTGCTTACAAAGTGTTTTACTCAACTTGGCACTGTCGCATGGATTCTCGTTTTTTTTAGCAGGTATGTAATCTTACTTCCTATGTGATGTATATAAATCCATATGCAAGCATGTGTACCCACTCAGATTGAGACCAGTTTGGTCAGGGATATGCTGGAACTCTCCCAGAGGTGCTGTGCAGTACAACCTAATATTTTCTGATGCTTTTCCTTCTTTTGGCCATCATCTGTTGGTTCGTATTTTATGATTTTTAGGGCAGGAAGTATATTCTAATTCTGTGGTTGTGAAGTGTATAGCATGGTGAAGTGATGGTGTGTGACTTGAGATGCAGATAACTTAAGAATTAATGACTGCTTGACAGCTAGGTCTGTCCAATTATGCAGTTAAATGAGAAGATTTGTGCATATAGAAGAAACTGCTTTCCTGGAGGATATCTTGGAGTCCAGTACCCTTGGCAGAATACTGGGCTATGAGGTCAGAATATATGACAATTACTTTTATATATAGTATGTTTGCATGGTGCATATAGTTTGCAGTGGAAAGTGTCATCCTCTGATTCTTTATGCAGGAGCCTATTGCCAGAGATACAAATATTTCTTTGTTGCATTTTCTAGTCTTAAGTCAGTAAAAATGCTTAAAAATTGTTTCAGATAACTTTGACAATAACTTCAAGTGAAATTCAGAGATTTTAAATATCCAAACAATTTTCTTTAACCTCAGTGATGGAATTATTTTCCTAGACAGTGTTCCTGGAAACTTTTAAGGAGTAATCAAACATATTTTCATTGTATTCTATGTATAAACAGCTTTGTGGTACACTTTCTTTCTGTGTTTTACTCCACCATGAGGAGAAAATACTTCTTGATGTCAAGGACTTAATTCCTGGAAAGTTTTTGTGCAAAGGTGACAGTACAAACATCCATTGTCAGCTTCACAACTGGCTCTTTTTAATGCCTTTGGTGATCACATTCAAGGGGGATATTGGAGACAATTTGGGCAATCATCTCATAATGTGCTGGGGAGCTTATTTTTTCCATTAGAAATAGGTTATTTACATGCTTTATTGTTATGTATTTCACAAGACTGTTATCCTAGAGGTACCTTTTAACCAGCCAAACTCTGAGAAAATCATGTTCAGTTTGACTCCAGCCCCATGGGTATCAACCGTAGTGACAAGTGCCCTCTTCCCAGCTTCGGTATATGAACTATTGTGCTCTGGTGGTAATTCTTCTGTTACAAATTCATCCCCCACTGAAATATTTCCAGACTGTTCTTCCAGGTCTTCATCTTTGTGGAGTTGCATGGAGATGATAAATGAGCTTCACCTGGAGGATGGCCAAAAGAACTGGGGCTGAACTCCAGCATTTAAGTATCAGTGTTGCCAACGTGGCCTTCAGCAGGACACCTCCCTCTGAGAAATCAGGTGCTCTCCTTGAAGAGGTATTTTGACCTAATATTAACAAAGAGTACATGAAAACAACCTTCCAAAGGTCCTTTATTCCACTTAAGCTATACATTGAAGTGAATTTTATTTGATGTGGTAGCCATTTATTGTTAAATAGCATCAGTAAAGCTTCATTTTTAATTAACCTGTATACAAGAGATTTCCTTGTGTCTCTCAGAAGACATGTATACAGACCGTCAATTCATCTGTTCTAGTGAAAGGTATGCAACTGTGTATCCAAAGTAGTCAGGGTAAGCCTCTGACTCTTGTTAAATTTCCAGTACACGCCTTAGTATTATAAGCTTTTGATCAGATACAATCTTTTCTCAAACTCAACCTAATATCCCTAGGTGGCAGCTCTTTCTTTACTTTTTTGTCATTTTAATTCTTCCTATTAGGCGGTTTCCCCCTCAATTTTCTGCTTTCTCTTTCTTTCTACAGGAGCTTGGACAGAGCAGTTTTGATGCAATTATGTTCTTAAATATTGAGCTGGAAAAGCCGTGGTGCCAGCTGAGATGATTTGGTCTGTTCTGGATCTCGTCCTGAAGAAGCTCTATTACTGCTACTTATCAGTAAGACAGAAAACATACATGCACTGACTAGGTCTTTTGGAGTTGTAAAGGCTTTATATATCCCTCTTACCTTCCCAGAGGTGTCTTCAAAACCTTGCTTTGTACCTACACTGCCGTATATTCAGTTTACGAACGCAGTCTCACAAGGAGGATGTGATTTTTTTGCATCATTTTATTGTTCGGCAGTCATTCTGCACATAGCCTGCTATGGTGCTTGATCAAACTGTTCCTTCTGAACCAGGTGTTCACAGGTTCTCATGCAACTAGGGGGACAAACAGATGGCTAGATGCACAAGTGAAGTGCCTACCTGCAATGGAAATGGACTGTAATTAGGAGATCAATTAAAGCTGAAAAAATTGTTATCACTTTAGGAAACTAACTACATGCTTCTCTGCGTCTTTTCATTCTCTGTAACTTCTTCCACCTCAGACATGCAGATAGTTTAAGTTTTAATTTGCTACCATGTATCAGCTTAATGAAAGAAGTTCTAAATTAACTGGAATTACCTTGCATTAGTTATAGATCCAGTGCATGTGAAAATGTAGAAATCCAGCTGCTTTATGAGAAGTTACATGGCACAGTAACCTGTTCGTATGTCTGAACTCCTGGAAAATTTAGTCTTGAGGGCTGACTTTTCAAATGAACCTTGAAAAGTCTCACTGTCAGCCAGGAAATCCCAGCATCTGTTTCCTGTTAACAGCACAGACTGTTGGTCTGGAGAAAAATTTTGCATAAAAAGGGAATTTCTATTTCTGCTGTTTTAAAATTATGAAGGATATGCTCAGTGATAATGATTACTGGCTGTAAGTATGGAATGCTTGTTAATTGTCTGAATGTGGTGAATGGAACACATGGAACCCAGGCTGGGTTTCACCTGCCTTACAGTTCCCCTGGCCTGCTCTTCCTGCTCTGTGGCTGGGGGAGATGCTGCTGCTGCAGGATGCAGCACTCCAGCTGTAGAATCTGTTCTGTATTCCAGCCATGACTCCCCACTCACATTCAACTCTGGGCTCACCCTGCTCAGACCCAGAGAATGGAATCTGGACCTGCAGCTGTGCGGTCTAAAGCATCTGTTTAGACCCTTGCAGGAAGATTAATAAATCTGCTAGTATATATTCATATTTCAAAGAACATTTTTGAACTAGTTCAGGAACTGAGATGTTTGAAAGGCCCTGGAGGAGCTAAAGGGCCATATTCAGGCATAATTCAGTGGCAACCAAATTGCAGCTGAAAGTTCTAACTTTTGTTTTCTCTAATTGACATTTGGAATGGGATTTTCAGCTGGCTAGACAGATAAAGTTCCACTGAAAATCAATGAGACTTTTACACTTCTAACGACAGTAACACCTTCAGAAATCTCATCTTTAGGACTCTAAATTACTGTCTCATTTTCGGAGGTACTCTGCAGCTTTGACTGGGTTTTACTGCTGCTACCTACCACTTGAGCCTTTCGAGCTCTCCTCCTTTAATAGTGATGAGAGTTTTGTGGACACCTGGAACTGGGACACACATTTGTGGCTTTTTGAATTAAACCTTTTAAACACTCTATGGAAAACTATGGATATGAAGTTTTGTATTACTTCTCCACCCCTCTTTGTCAAGTTGTGAATGCTCTGATCTACAGGATCTAAATATATCAGTGTCTTTACCTGTCTTACCCAATGTCTAGTAAAATATGAAGACTACAGATGCACTCAAGCTGAAAAAAAATTAATGCTTCATATATTTTCATTGAGATCTAATTTCATAGTGAAATTATAGAATACTAGAATCATAGAATAGTTAGGGTTGGAAAGGACCTTAAGATCATCCAGTTCCAACTGCCTTGCCATGGGCAGGAGCATCTCACACTAAACCATATCACCCAAGGCTATGTCCAACCTGGTCTTGAACACCACCAGGGATGGAGCATTCACAACTTCCCTGGAGAACCCATTCCAGTGCCTCACCACCCTCACAGTAAAGAATTTCTTCCTCATATCCTATCTAAACTTCCCCTCTTTAAGTTTGAACCTATTACCCCTTGTCCTATCACTAGAGTCCCTCATGAAGAGTCCCTCCCCAGCATCCCTATAGGCCCCCTTCAGGTACTGGAAGGCTACTATGAGGTCTCCACACAGCCTTCTCTTCTCCAGGCTGAACAGCCCCAACTTTCTCATCCTATCTTCCTACAGGAGGTGCTCCAGTCCCATGATCATCCTC
>JANRGW010035286.1:0-52797 GCA_024733675.1 Psilopsiagon aymara
AAGGGCTGAGAGTAGGGCAGGAAGCCTTGGGGGTACAGGAAGGGTCAGAAGGAGTACAGGACAAGAGCAGGGTGCAGCAGTGAAGGTGTCTCTGTTGTGTGTATCACTGGCAACTCCGTGTTGCCAGTGGAACACGGAGAGTGACATCACAGCTCTGTGACACTGGAGTTCCAGAACGGCTGCACAGCAGGGGATGAGGATGAACCCTGAAGGAGCTGCAGCTCCACGGGGAACATGGGGCAATGCAAACTTTACCTCTCGATATGTTTGGAATATACTCTTGTGCTTAAATAGACAATAAACTGGTTGAACGCTGCAGCTGGCCAATTCCACAGGGCCAGGACCATCTCAATGGCTCTTTCACTGTCCCACAATCAGCTTGAGACCAATCTGAACAGTGCTGACCTGCTGCAGTAGGGATGCAAACTTATGTGTGAAAAACATTTGACACTGTCTCACGTGACTTCCTTGTCTCTACATTGGAGAGACATCAATTTGATAGATGGGCCACTCAGTGGATAAAGAGCTGGCTGGATGGCCGCATGCAAAGAGTTGTGCTCAATGGTTCAGTGTCCAGCTGGAGACCAGTAACGACTGGTGTCCCTCAGGGATCAGTGCTGGGACCGGTCTTGTTCAACAGCTTTGTCGGTGACATGGACTGTGGGATTGAGTGTGCCCTCAGCAAGCTTGCTGATGACACTAAGCTGGGTGGCTCAGAAGATACCCTGGAGGGAAGGAATGCCGTCCAGAGGGACCTTGAGATGCTTGTAAGGTTAGCTGATGCCATCCTTCCAACATTTAGCTATGCCAAGTGCAAGGTCCTACACCTACAATCCCAGGCACAGCTATCAGGTTGGGCAGGGAAGACATTCAGAGCAGCCCTGTGGAGAAGAACTTGGGGTGTTGGTCAATGAGAAACTGAACATGAGCCAGCTTCAGTGTGCGCTCGCAGCCCAGAAAGCCAAACGTGCCCTGGGCTGAATTAAAAGCAGCATGACCAGAAGGTTGAGGGAGGTGATCCTGCCCCTCTACTCAGCTCTCAGGAGACCTCACTTGGAGTACTGTGTACCGATCTGGTGTCCTCAACATAAGAAGGACATGAAACTGTCGGAACAAGTCGAGGAGGGCCACGAGGATGACCAGGGGACTGGAGCACCTCCCTTAAAATAATAGGTTGAGAAAGTTGGGGCTGTTCAGCCTGGAGAAGAGAAGGCTGCATGGAGACCTCATAGCAGCCTTCCTGTATCTGAAGCGGGACTATAGGGATGTTGGGGAAGGACTATTTATTAGGGACTGTAGTGATAGGACAAGGGGTAATGGGTTCAAACTTAAACAGGGGAAGTTTAGATTGGATATAAGGAGAAAGATCTTTACTGTGAGTGTGGTGAGGAACTGGAATCAGTTGCCCAGGGAAGTTGTGAATGCTTCACCCCTGGCAGTGTTCACGGGCAGTTTGGACAGAGCTCTGAGTGGCATGGTTTAGTGTGAGGTGTCCCTGCCCATGGTGGGGGGATTGGAATTAGATGATCTTAAGGTCCTTTCTAACCTTAACTATTTCATGAGTCTATGATTCTAAATTAATCTTATTCTATCGTTTGTGTGATTTCCAACCTCAGTTTCTTTACAGCTCTGTAAATCTTTTTCTTTTTTCCTTTTTTCCTTTTTTATGCAGTTATTATGCGGAAATGTTGACCAGATTGTTGTAAATGTAGGGAGATTCTGTTTGAGTTTTGGTTTAATTGGTTTGTTTGGTTTTTTACTCCTTAACATTTATTTCACTTGCATTTCAAAAGATCAGTAGTCTTCCTATCTCAAAGTTAGTTTGGTGAAACTAAGTAACTGGCAATCTGTGTTTCCTACTTTTGGGTAGGCACAAAATCTCTTAATAATTCTGGTAGCTTGTTCTAATATTAATATTGCATTCTTGAATATGTATAAATGTGCATAAATGAAAAGAAGCCTACAACTCCCTGGCATTTTATATAATTCCTCTCTCAAATATAAATAATTTGCATTCAGTTTTCAAAGACAATTGCATTTGCTTTTTCAGCCTCAGTTCTAAACAAAGTGAGGGATAGTTTCTTCTTTGACTGTGCTGCTGACTCCTAGTTCTGCTCAGACTCTCACCTCATTAAGATTCCTGTAACACTTCCACTCTTATTTTGTATATATATTTTGGACCCTTCAGCCACTACTATTTCACCATATACTAGCTTTATCATATGCTTTCACTGAGCAACATTCTGTTTAAGACTTAAATTGCCTTTCTCAGATATAATTGCTTATATACTAGTTTTCTAGATGGGGGGGGCGGGGGGGGAAGGCGATGGGACAATTTCTTCCATTATAATTTGATTTATTTGCTAGATCTAGTAAATGCATCACAAATTTTTAATTTTATTGAATAGAAAAATGATGATCAATGGTACTAAAACTCATGCATTTTGACACGTATCAGCACTTACAAAAACATAGTCCTTGTGCTTCTCGGTAGCCACGCTTAATGTGTTAGGCATAAGAATGCAGGTGATTCTGGCACGTCATCAGGGGAAGCAAGGTGCTGTATAGTTGCATGTATGCTGACGTGCTTATAGGGTGAAAAACATTTCCAAGTTTTACATAGTACTGTTCTTAAATGTCCATTTGCATAACCTCATGATGCCTTTCTGGAAGTAGTATCTCATTTCCTTTGTCCTCAGCTAAGTAATCCTTTTTATCCCATATCTCATTGCCAGCAGACTCTTCAGACTGAAAAATCTATGAAAACCTGTTCTTGTTTTCCAGTCCTTAATGACCACCTTAGGCAATGATGTGAAGAACACTTAAAGCCATTTATTTATTCATTCATTCATTCATTCATTCATTCATTCATTCATTCATTCATTCATTCTGTTATACGCTTTCAGTGATTGTATGAAAATAAAAGATGGTTCTGAACTGGCTAAATCCTTTCTAATAGAACATGAAGCTTTTTAAGGTTGCTTCAAATCTTAAGTTAGCTTAGATTAACCAAAAGTTAGCTTTGGAGTTTCTAGTTTAGGAAATAGCACTGAGCTACTGTGAAAGGATTCAGACATAAACTGGGAGAACTGGCCTGTTGGGCTTCCTATAGAGTAATGTAATAAAAATTGTAAATTGATTGGAAGCAATGGTAGTTATAGATGATACACCTGCTCAGCTCAGTGACTAAACTCAGAAGGCAAGAGATGTTTACCCTTGATTTTTTATGCTACTCTTCACCATAATTTTCTATGAGAAAACATACTTCCCAAAGGAAAGAAAATTAGTCAGGCATTCCTAAAAAAACATATTAGAAAAGTATGAGGAACATCTATAAATTTTGATCAATAATCTTGCCAAGGAGAGAAAAGATGCTTGCATTAGTAGGGGAGGAAGAAGAATAAAATTAAAAAAAAAATATCAGCAAAACAGATTTGTTACCAAAACCTGATTCTGAAAGTTGAAGTGCAATAACCTGAGCAAAAACCTGCCTTAAGTTCTGTCTAAGCTTAGTGGGCCATGCTTTAGTTTAGACTGCGTTGATTGACCATGATAACTGGATTAGCAATTTTTGATTTTTACAGTAGACAATAAGGAATGATTTCAGTCAACACAACTGAAGACATCAGAGAAGCTTTCAGACTGTAAGGTCTTTTTATGATTTCTGAAGGCTTTCTGAGCCAAAAACTTGCATGTTTTTGAAGAAATATCTGTTGGTATAATGAAAGATGTTATCTTTTCATGAAGGACAGGTTTAGTGGGAGCTTCAAACCAACATGGCTACAAACCTTCTGCTATAACTTGTCTATGAAGGTACCCTTGAAAATCTAGTAGCTTCATCAGTCTCAGTGGTTCACTGTAAGTATTTTAAATGTCATAATTTTATGCTTAAGCATCGGATTAAATATTTCTCCATTAATGCTTACCATGAATTGATTTTTCTTTTACTTTGATGCTATTTTACGGTAGAAAAAAAAATCAGACTTCCTGCCAAGAAAAGTTGGAAACGAAATTATTCTAACATTTTCTTATTTTTCAATCAGATGAGATTTAAAAATATATTACCTTAATTAGAAATGAATGCTTGGACAGAGTCTTTAAATTAAGTTGGAAAAGGGGATGTTTTGGATTCCTTGGAAAAAAAAACCAACCAAACAAACAAATAAACAACAGAACAAACCCATAAAACCTTCCAAACCAGAAATAAACCATAGTGCCTGTTTGTCTATGTAATCTACATTAGCATTTGCATCTACATCCTCAACTAGCTTTTCATTCATATTTCTCACTCTGGATATAACTACTTGCCCATTTTGGAAAAAGAACAGTAAATATGACTTAGACATAAATGGTATTTGGTAGTCCGGTATGTTCTGCTGGCTGCGTTCCTGTTAGTGCAGGCCAATATGCAGCTGGCCACCTTCTTTGCAAGAAGGGCACACTGCTTAATCAAGTTCAGCTGCTTGTCTACCTTGCCACCAGCTAGATGAAAAGAGAAGTTCTGACTGAATTCAAATGAGAAAGAAAGCATAAAGGGAGTAGCAGCAAGGATGATCTACACTGAAATTCTGTGGCTTGCTTGATGTCTTCAGTCAAACTTCAAGCAACTTTAACTTACGTATTTCACTTACCACAAATGAAGTATTTCAATTTTGTTTGTTGCTCTAGTTTTTCAAAGTATTTTGGTATTGGTTGGTAGTTGTAAAATAAATTAACCCTGCTCTGCACGCTGATCATCCTCCATTTATTTTAATGTCTATTTTTGCTCCTACTTTCTTGCCATATGTTCCTGAAACATTTGACTTGGAATACCATGAGAACATCTGTGTTGATAGTACCAGGCAGAGGAAGCTATTCCCCTTTTTATATATGAACTACAAGGTCAGCACATTTCTAGAAAGATGTGGAAAAATTAGATTTGCATCTGAAAAGCATCAGGCAATATTATTGGCAGTCTGCTTGCTTCGGTTTACTTTTCAGTGTCTTATAATTCTGAAAAAAAGATAGAATGGCAGTGAATAGAACAAGTCTATGGAGGTAGTGACATCACACTCTCCCAAGAGAGTCAACCCAGCCAAATTCAGTTCAGAGGAATCATCTCTTGTAGAAAAAGAAGTATATTTTCTCATCACATTCAGAATTATTAATTCTGGGACTGAATATTTTTTCTGTATGAATTTCTGGACCCAGACACTTGAAACAGCTTTTTTTGATTCATCAAAAGCCTAAAAGTTCTGAAAAAGAATAAGAAAATATTTGGAGTCTCTTTCTGTTTAAGTTTCAGTGAATTAAAATGGATAAATGACTGAATAAACTTTTTTCTTTTAATTGCTCTTAAGAACATTTTAAATGCATCTGAAAGCAAATAACTGTTTCAAATTAGTGAAAAGTAAAGAATTGCTTTTTTTTTTTTTTTTTTCCTTCACAAAAAATAACTTTGAAATCGCATTAGTTTTAGTCAACAAGCATGTGCCCCTTTGGGTGAAAAAAAAGAAATAAAAAAATGTCAAAACCAATTACTAAACTACACATTTGGCACAAAAACTACCAGAGTCTTTGAGCTTCCAAAAAAGCAAGAAACTTGTTCCAGGTATCCAACTGTTAAATAAAGATGTCAGGCATCAAGACTCAGGACTGACTGGATTAAAATACATTCTTCTTCTTCCCTTGATGTGTTCACAATAGAAAAGAAGTATAATGTGCTATCTATTCTTCCAGTATAGAAAGAAGGCAAGGTAATTCAAGTTTTCTGTCAGTGTAGTCTTTCAATCACATTTATATGGGGCTATGAAGCTATAGCAATATAAGCTTTGATAAATGTGAATTGTGATAGGATGTGGGTGTGGTTGGCTTTCTTCATTGTCATTTATAGGTCTGTAATATTACTGTGGCTTTGGAAGAAATATTCACCATGTGGAAAACATCTCCATAGCATCTGAAAGGAAAGTCTATCAGAAAATTCCACCCAGTTCCACGTGTTTTTTCATAAAAGAGTGATGGGTCTCAATATTTTAAAAATCATTTTTTTCATGTATTTGTAAAAGCCATGTGTGAGCAATATTTTGCTGCAGCTAGGACATATTTAGGGTAAAGTTTGTAAGTAGACTAAGTGTTATACTTCATTATATCAACAAGTACAGATGAAAAATTTTGACAAGGTTTCAGGCACAATTCATACTTCAAACTCAGAAAAACGACCTGAAGAAGGACTTGTGCAACCAGTTTTGCCTTTTTTTTCCCTTCATTTATGCTAAGTAATGTTATATAACATATCATTTCCATTTACAAACCTTCCTGTGTTTTGTCTTTGAAAGAGACAACTTCTATAAGTACTTCAGAATTAAAATCTACTCCTAATCACTTAATTCAGGGAAAAAATAATAATCATAATTTGCATCACCAGTTGCTACTGCAAAGTCAAATGCAGCTTGAAGAAACAAATCTCAGTCATTGTGTCAAGGAATTTTTTTTATGATTACTATTATTCTTATTCCCAGAAATTTGTCTGAAAAAAGAAATCACATACAAGTGCCTCAATAGATGAATAAAATATTTACTTATTTCACCTTCTTATTCTAGGGTCCTTTATTACAACTGCTTATAAAACAATCTGTCATTTAACAAAAATATAAAATAAAAAAATATAAATAAAATATATAATATTATGGCAAGTTATATTTCAGTACCTTAGATTTTTCACTCCATATTTTTTTCTATATTTGTGCATAAATAACATTTAGATATTTTCTATACATAATATAACTTTGCACATACATTTCACAGCTTGATATATGTTGCAGAACTTCATACAAAAACAACTTGAAGCATGACTTCTCGGTACAGAAATGTTCAAGGAGTATCTTTTGCAGTTTTGTTCCACTTTCTGAAAACCAATATACAACTGTATGTCAGCAGCTGAAGATACAGCTACAACTATAGTGAGATTCTTGCTTATGTGATTATGTTATTTGCAATGACAAAATAACTGATGTTTGTACTGGCAAAACTTTTACATTTATTGGTGTACTGCCACTTACTTTATTTCATAATGTAAATGAATATTTTTAAAATATTTAAATCTGGTTAATTTCATCCTTGCTCTTCCCTCCTGTGCATTTGCATAGTTTGATGGAATGTGGTTAGGTTCCTCTCACAGCTTCCACTTCTAGCAAACACAATCATCTCTAGAAATTGCAAAGAAAACGTCTTCCATCTATAACATTTAGTATTACATCACTAAAATAATTGGAACTACACATCTGCAACAGTTAGAGGTTTGGCTACTACTGTTTGATATCAAGCAGTGCATATACGTGTGCAAATCTCTTACTGACTTACAAAGTGCATGCTTTCATATTTTGCATTCAAACAGCCAAAAAATTTTTTGTTAATTGCTTCCATTTTAATCTGGCTGTCTCACTGAGGATTACTGAGAGACAGGTTTCTTCCTACAGGAGAAAGCCCAGCAGTAACATTCCGACTGATTTCAGAGCCAAGTGAATGTAGAAACTAAAACATGTCTAATTTAATTAGCGCTTTTTTTTTTTTTTTTTATATATATCTTATTCATTCTGTTATAGCAGTTATTGAGAATACAAGGTTTGCATCTTTTACCTAACTTTTTGTACTTGTTTTATGTTTTTTTTTTACATTGTATACATTTGATAATATCATAAAGTGACCTGAACAAAGACTGACATGAAATTGACTTGACTGTGAAGGACTCATGCAGTTACTGAGTTCAGAGCACTATCATACAGCAGTGTGTTCAGCAGCTAGATTTTCACTGTGGGACAAAGAAGCACTTCTCACATCCTGGGTCAAAGTCAGCTTCCTCCTGACCTCACAGTAAGACAAGACGCTGGGATTCACCTTTCTTCCTACTCTCAGCAATGTGCTGGTCTCTAGGGTAGGAGACCTGCTTATAGGAGCCAGAGGGGTTAGATTGTCCCTACTCCGGGCAACGGGAGGTCCAGAACGCTGGATTTCACCCGGGAAAACACATCTGGATTTAGACGCTATCAATGTGTCTACCACAAGTTACAATGTATCTCCAACACTTATAACTAAAAGCCGGAGCTAGAATTCATAAAGAAAACGCAAGGGCTGCTAATCGTTTATACTGTGATTTGAAAATAAAATCAGTGAGTGGCAAATGAAAATGTTTTTCATCTTTCTGCTTTGCAGGTAGGTCTATATATGGAAGCGTAAAGGATTAAGTAAACTTTACCCTTTTATTAGAATCATTCAGTGTAGCATAAATAGTGTTTTCTAGCACGATACAGCAAAGTTCAAGGCTATGCAGGATATCTTCCTTCTCTCTCCCGGTATAACAGATGCTGTAAACTGTCATCCAAGTCTTGTCCAATCAGTTATTTGATCTTTCTTTGACCAGTTATCATTAGCTAGAATTTGGCTTCATTTTTATAATTTTTGTGATGAAATAATGGAAACCTGTAGAGAATTAAATATATCATTATTTCCAAGACATCAGAAATAGAAAATCCTTTAGAATTAATTTTCGTCTGAAATCTCACTAGTTTTGGAAAATTATCTTTGTTTTTTCAAAAGAATAAATGTATTTGCAGCTCATGATATCATCACGTTCAAATAAAATTGTTTAAATGTAAGTATAGAAGATAATTTTCATCATGCAGACACTTGCAATTTTCCTGAAGAGCTTGCATCTTGACATTTTGTACAAAAATAAGGACAAATGGAGAAGGAACAGAATGAGTGAGCCCTGTTCAAGTTCCAAAGGCACAGAGAAACAGAAAACGTAGATCAACTTATTGTCATTTTGTACACATAGCTGTCATGTTATGTCTCCACATTTCAAAGCAATAAATCAAAACGTATTATGACAGAACTTGAAAACTATAATATATTGTAGTTGATACACTAGACCCTTAAGGTGATATCACAATTTGCACTTTCTAGCAGAGATATTTACTCCTCCATAAAGCAGAAATAGGAAAAGCTCACAAGGCTTCGTGGTCCTTGGCTTCCTGTATTTTGGCAGGCTGTTCATCCACCTGACACAAATCATCCCAAAAATTAGATTTTACAACAACGGAAACATATGAACTTTTGCCAAGTACCACTTTATCGTATGTTGCATAAAAATATGTGAGGGCTGAGGAATGGTTGGTCTGAAAGTTCAGTTCATGATTATTTACACTACAACATGCATTAGTCTAAATGGAGACTATGAACAGCTTTGCCATATGTTGTTTAAAAAAAAAGCAAAACAGAAATAAGAGAAAAATGAGCTCCATTTGCTTTAGACAGCAGGGGTGGTCAAGCTAGAATATTTGGCACAGAAAATGCTTAGAATTGAAAAAGAATTTACATCTGGGCCCTGCTCACAGCTTATTTATCACATCTGTAGCTGCCTTTGTTATCCCAAGTTCTAAAACATGTTTCTGCAGAATTCCTGTGCACTCACTGTAGCTAATCCTGGTTACCAAGAGAGGGGCTTAGGCTGCCCTGAACCCTCCATAGCTATGGCAGGCAGTCTGAGGCAGGAGTTTCTGTAAGCAAGGCTTCCCCTGCAGACACAGTCTGCCAGAGCTCATCTGGCTGCCAAGAAGGCAGTAATTTCTCTCAGCAAAAACAACAGCAGGGAGTAGGACTCCTGCATGCTAAGTAGGAGCCAAATTCTCAAATCAGAGTTTCTTTTTCTCCTCATAGGGCTATAATCTGGCCAGATAGGATGGTGTGTGAATATTCAGCAGAAGCAATTTTGAGAACAAGTGCACTGGAAGAAGGTGAGCTGTAGTTGCTACCATCATCAAAAGCACTTATCTTGGCTGCATTCGCCAATGGGGGGGACCCAGCTGGGGAGGTTTTCAGTGGAGGCAGAGCCCTCGACACCAACATTACAAGATGATTTGGCCTTACCAGTGCTGATAAGACATCATTTGCACTTGTACTGGAAGAAAACACAGGACTGGAAGACCGTACAACCAAGATGGATATTTTAGACTTATGAAATAGCGTCCTGTGGACTCCAGTCTGAAGTAGACAGTTTGGAAATCTCTATCTGGAAGGTCTTTTACATCTACAGATTTTCAGAGACATTTGTGTTGGTGAGGTACATCCTACACATGAGGAAAGCCACAAAAGGCAGTGCTGCATATCTTCCCCTAAACTTCATTATTATTATACTATCAAGAGAATATGATGAGGATTCAATATTTTATAAAAATTCACCAGAAGCACAATACAGAAACCTCCTTAAAAAGTTAATAAAAAGTTCTCTGGTTACCTTTAAACTCATCTAGCTTTCAAATAACTTGCAAAAAAGAATCAAACTTTCTGTGAAATAAAATGTGTTTGAGACATTTCCTGAAGGCTTTGCTCACGTAAATCATCACACTCTTACTAGAAGACAATTTTCCTCAGTTGATAAGTACACTAATGACAATAGTGTACATTGCATTTATCAAATGAAATGTATTCAAGTGCAATGTAATGGAAGTTACTACTACGAGTTTAAACTTTTCCTCATATTATAGACCTAAGAAAACAGGATACTGATAAAAAAAATAGCAAATTATTTGAATCTTTGACCAAATATTGAACTGCTGACATATAGAAGATTTTAGAGATGAAAACAATGTTTAATATCTTCTTACCATGAACCTTTTTTCTCTCTCCCTCCTCCTGTTTTTATTTATTTACTGACCTGCTTGTTTATGGCCTGGACTGAAAAGAAAATCAGATAGTGGATGGAGTTACAGGACAGAATTTCTAGCTAATTTTTGCAGAATAATTCTTATTCTTAATTCAGATAAGACTTAGCAAAGAGTCTCTGTATTTAGGCTGAAATGAAATGTCAAACTTACCAAGGTTTGGCTGACACTAATAATCCTGAGCAACAAATGTGGAAGAGCTTGAGGGAGCTTCAAATCTCTACAGTGATGGTTTTGCACAAATATACACCAGGGAAGTTAGCTCATGCTAGCATAGCTTGTTCCCCCACTCATCTGTATTAGGGTACACCATAGCTGCTGTGTGGATAGTAAAAGTATGAATTTGTGTGAAAAAACATGCAAATGTTGTACAAACTATGCCTAGCTAAAAGAAAAACAACTTGGTGTAATCTTTTTGGAATCACTGAGCATTGACTTGGACAGAGCTATACCTATTTCCAACATGAAAGGGTCTTAGTTTGCAATATTTTATTCTTGAGACTGAACCATTCCACAGAAAAGCTAGACAGAAACCTCGCAAGAGATTGCCAGTGCAAACAGCAAATTGCATTTGGCTTTCTGATGCTCTAGAGTAAGGCTGTGAGGCAAGAAGTAACTTCTCATTTCCCTTTTGCCCTTCTATGCCATAGACAGGGATTTTAGTCTCAGGGCCTTCAAATGAAAACAGCCCTCTTATAAGGCAAGGAATTTGAAGGCAATGAATTAGACATTTTTCATATGCAGACTGAACCTTTAAATTAAACCAGACTTTCATTTTTATATTGGAATATTACAACACATTATTGTGCAATTATTGACTTACAACATTTTCATCCAACATTCAGCATTGCTTGAACATGGAATAAAAAATATATCTCAAGCCCAGTTGTTCTGGGGAATTTCTCATGGCACCTGTATGCTGGATACTACCTATAACTATGTCAGGTGTTCCACACATTTTTAAAGGCTTCCCCATTTTTAAAAAATATTTCATTCTTCTTTTTATAGATAATTTCTAGACCATTTCAGCCTTTTTTACCCCATTAAGACAGTTTAAGAAGGTCTTGAGGGATGTCTTAGCCTCAAATGTGAAATCTTTGCTGAAAAATCTGTTGAATGGAGATACACAGTACTTTGCTTTTCAGCTAGTATAAAAAGGCATTACTCGTTTACAGTCATTTCTGATGTTAATAACAAACTGAAATATTTGCCCTACTTCCAGAAAGCTAGTTTAGTGGGGCTTTGTTTTAAAACATGCTATTCCTTTGAAGTTGTTATATACTTCTCTACAAAAATGAGAAAAACTGAAACATCTGTCATTCTCTTCCAACTTTCCCGCATCTTGTCTAGAAAGACAAATCTCTCAACTCATTTTGTAACCTATGTAACATCTATTACACATAATCATTATGAGCTACAATGCTTTGGCTGCAACACAAGTCTTATAGCTTGGACGAGGGATTGGCCAATTACACACATCATCTGTGTAGGTATTCTAGCTCTGAACCTGACCTGTGGCCTCCAACGTATGTTTTAAGTTACCTAGTCAGATTGGGGATTGTGTTGTTGGATGCTTTGCATTCTGCTGTCCAAGAGGAGCAGTCACAGGACAAGAAAAGAGATGCTTTAGAATATTATTATCTTCTGTCGCTATCTAGAAAGCAACTGTTTCTAAACCACAACTTTTTTTAGACTTTCATCTAGATTTAGAATTGATTCATGTGACAGGGTGTCCACACTTTTCTGGAGGTTTTTCTATTGCCTGGTATTTTTTTGAACAATTATTTTTATATCCAAATTTTTTTTTTAATTAATATATTTATATCTACCTAGTTTCTAAATCTTTATTCTGTAATCATATGTGCTCATACAGCTTATACAGCTCAAACAGCTCAAAGAGCTCCAGTTACTTTAATGTTAAGAGATTAAACATAGTGCTTTTCAGATGTCAGTTTGCCTCAAAGATATCCTAGCTTTTTGAAGAATTTGCAGTCAATGTATTTCCAGCAATAGCTCCACCATTGGATGAATGATTGAAATAATTCAGGTGTAGTGGTCCAATTGATGGAGATGATGCTATCTTATGATATGAAACCTGTGCTTGTACAATGCTCTTCTGTTTTGCAAAATCATAAAATAAGGATACGAAAGTAGTTAGAAAGGTTATCTAGTGCATCTGCCTGCCCCAAGGTTTGATCTACCTATGGCAATCCTGACAGATATTTGTCTAACCTTTTCATAAAGGCATCCATTCACATCTGCAATAAAAGATTCTTTATTTCTCCAATGCAAGTATATGTCTGTTTTCACTTGTGAGCACGCACAAATGAGTGCTTGGTAGAACTTCAGGCCTCTGTATCCCCCATATATTAAACAGCTAGTTTTTATAAACTTTTTATATGTTAGCAATAGCACTTTAAAAAGCACAGTTCTAACAGATGGTCACTTTTTTTCTGTGTGAAGAAAAGTGGTTAATAGCTATACATTAGTCAAAGAATTAATTAAACAAAATTAAAAGAAAAAGCTCTCCAAAAGCAAATAAATGAGGAAAATAACTAGGAATTCAAAACTGGCATATGAGACTCTTTTTTTCATTAGACTACTAACTAGCTAGTGATGGCTGTGCTGACCAGATAGAACAGGACAGATTCTTATTTGGATTAAGTAAAGACTATTCATAAATTGGCTCAATATTTAAATCTACATATAAAGAGAAAAAGTGAGCTTGTTATATTATGCTTGGCAGATCTCATTTTGAAGAACTTTTCTTTGATATTCAACATATTCATTAATAAAGATGAGCAGTATAAGTAATAGTAGTAAGTACTGCACTCTTTACATTATTTCTTTGGAAACAATTTTGTGTTATGAATGACTGATAGGAAAATATCAGGCAAACTCAGCAGAGGAAGAGCACCAATAAAAGAAATTATTCCTTTCAGAGAAAGTGGGATTGTTTCTAGTTTTTCATAGTTTAGATTCAGTCAGTGCATGTCTACTTTAGAGGCAGACCTTTCACCCGGTGCTATGCTTCTGGACTGTCTGATTCTCCTTGTCAGTTATGATCATGACAGTGTAAAGAAACGGAAGATCATGACTCACTTAAAACAGACATTTAGTTCTGATTTGTGTTTTCTTACTACTCTGCAAAAGTGACCACTCACAGAAATCTCTTGAGGGAAATGCAGTGCAGTTGTAGCTCAGATGTTTATCTTACATTAAGCCAAAATCTTTAACGGAAGAGAAAAGAAATCTTTGCCATTCAAAGTGTGTGCACTGTTATTATTGCTTTGATAGTCTGTGACTTCTCCATGCCTTTTCAACAATGATTTTCATTTCTGATGTCAATGACATCTGATAGTAAAATACAATGTATGACAAGAGCCTAATGCTTTATAGAAAATACATCTACAATCCCATCTAAAAAAAATTACTTTTTATTCCTGCATATCACCAATCTAGTCAGTCAAAGCATATAGCAAGCTCCTGTTCATTTGGAAATGTATTTAGCCAGAATATAATTGTGAGTAATGTAAAGTTGTGTGACTGTGGCTGGCTTAAAATTTGTTGTCAGCAGGAAGAAGATTAATTTCATTTACTCTCTTTGTCATGTCTCACTGGCTTCCTGTCTTTTTTGCTTGTTATCTCCAGTGGGCTGCTGCTGTCACTCTCAATTCACTTTCTACTCAGTTATTTGTTATCTGACTGATCTATCTACACATTTTTCCAATATGACATTTTTCTCCTCCTGAATCAGAGCTGTTATCACAAAGCCTACACTATGAAAGAAAGCCTGCACTGAACTTAAAAAAGTAAAGAAAGAAAGAATTACATTTATGCAATTCCACGACAATGCTCCTGTCCAATTACCTTGGCTGCCTGAGGAAAACAGCCTTTTTACTTATATTCTTATTCCATGTAAATAAAAGAAGTGGTGATAAGGTATGAAAGCATGTATTTATAAGCTGCAGGCCTTATGTCTCAGTCCTTGCATCTGTGGGAATGCCCAAGAATAACAAGAGTAGTCTACTATGCTCAGAATAATATGGTACATAGATGAGGAACTGTTAAGGATGTATTTGGTATGTTTATATGTATAAGGCAGTTTGCAAAGCATTCCTGAATCAGAGGATGTGATGGGTCCTGTCTGCAATGCTGGATTTTGACAAGATTACCTACTGTAAGGGGTACCCACATTTCAAATGTTTAGCATATGTGTATATACATGTGGATGGGGACGTGCTTTTTCAATTACACTATCTCCAAGTGACCTGGCATAATAGATTGCTCTAAAATGCAACTCTGTAGGCATTTAAGGACAAAATGGGAGGATCAGGGCCAGACTGCCTTGTTCCTTCCCCGTGGGAACAAAGGAAAAGCTATTGTACCATTTCATACCCCCTGCTATACATATGATATGTTTAAGTGCTTTGCTAAATTGCTTTTAATAGTTGGGCTAACTGAATGAGTACACAGTGACAAGTCAGTGACAAAAAGCTATCCATTCTTATCTTCTTATTAAATGCAAGGGTCTTAATGCTATAATTTCTCCCAAGGCTAATAAAATTTAAGTACTGAGGGAAATCTTTTGGTGTGTTTAGAAACCATACAGGTTTTGTCATAAAAGCAACTTTACAGAAGTACACCTGGACAAAAAGTGTGTCAGAGGTGTCCCTGCCTTCTCACACCTACTTTGCTGTAGGACAGGGGCTGTTCAGCAAGGCCAATTCCTTTTATTGCCAGGGGAGACAGTCTTCTCAAACAGGCAACCATGGGAACCCCAGATGGTCTCCTATCCTATATGAAATTGCTTGGGCAGCAGACAATAGCATCAAGAGAATACAGATCCCTGTATGGTTAGGGATGTAATCTACCACCTGAGCTTCAAGTGATATGTGGCTCAGAGAAATACAAAATGTTTACCAGTTTATACTTCTTTGAAGATCAGTCCTGGAAAATACTGTGATGCAAGTCAACTCTCTGATCTGCCAGCTTCCCTATTAAACAGCCTAAAGTTCAATTTCAGGTATTCCCCAACAGAATGGAAAGAAACAACTCAAATTATAACAGAATCATAGAATCATAGAATGATTAGAGTGGAAGGGACCTTGAAGCTCATCTAGTTCCAACCTTCTTGCCACAAACAGGGACATCTTCCTTTAGACCAGATTGCTCAGAATCTCATACATAGAACCTGGACTTGAGCACCGTAAAGGATGAGCAGCCACAATTTCATCCTGCCAGTGTCTCACCACTCCCATAATGAAGAATTTCTTCTCAATATCTAATCTAAATCTACCCTCTTTCAGTTTAAAGCCATTCCCACTTGTCCTGTCACTACATGCCCTTGTAAAAATTCCCTCTCCAGATTTCTTGTAGGCCCCTTATAGGTACTGAAAGGGTGCTTTAAGGTCTCCCTAGAGCCTTCTTTTCTCTAGGATGAACAACTCCAGATCTCTCAGCCTGTCTTCACCTAAGAGGTGCTCTGGCCCTCTGACCACCTTCATGGCCCTCCTCTGGAATTGCTCCAACAGGTCCATATCTTTCTTCTGCTCGGGGCCCCAGAGCTGAGCACAGTACTGCAGTGGAGTCTCACCAGAGCAGAGTAGAGAGGCAGTATCACCTCCCTCAATCTGCTGGCCGCACTCTTTTTGATGCCAGGCACAGAGGTGAGTCTGTCTGATCTGTAGTTCCCTGGCTTTTCCTTTTTTCTTTTTTTAAAAATAGGGTTATGTTTCACCTTTTCCAGTCAGTGGGAACTTCACTGGTCTGTCACAACTTCCCATATGCAATGGATAGTGGCTTAGCCAATTCATCTGCCAGTTCGCTCAGTACCCACAGTCGCATCTCATCAGGGCCCCACCATTATGATGGTTACAAGGTCAGTGAATTGCCTGCTTTGCATGAAGTGATAAAAAGTTATCAAATTGAAGCATTCAGATCATACTTTGTTATAATGGAAGCTCAGCCTCCAAGCGTAGTCACGACCTGCAATAAGCAGAGTGTCGAAAGCATCTCTGAAATGAAACTTTCTTATCACCACTAAAATGAAAAGGAAAGTTCTCTCCTCACTCCTGGAGTGAGTGGGATGGCAGTGAGGAAAGTCCTTATGCTGCTTGTGGAATGATGGACTGACACTACATCACCAATTACAAACAGCTGTGGCAAAGTTCTATTACTAGTCTCATCAATTTTTGCTGTTGCACAAGTCCTTTGGAAATTTTTTGCCTGAAGTTGATTTTTACCATTCTTTAAAAACAAACAAATGAACAAAAGAAATCTGGTGTCTCTTCACATAAAAGACTTGTTTTCTATTACAGGAGAGTGGTAGCTTTACTACCTCAAAAGAATGCCAGCTTACTTTTTTAAAGCTGCATACATTTATCAGTAAGAAACAGACACTACAACCACTCTTTTTACAGTTTGTTCTGTACGCGACATGGTCTATATGGTGCCTTTTCCAACATATATCAAACACACAAGCACATTCTCAGAGTATCCTGGAAGGTTACTGCAGCAAATGGGAAAGGAGACATTTTTTTAAGCAGAAAGGATAAAAAAAAGAGGTATAAAAACTAAAGCATTAGTTTTTAAATTAAAGCAGGGAAATTACAGTGAAGAAAGAGCATCATTTTAAATTATCTGACAAATAAATGTATATAGCTAGAGACTATTAAATTGTGAAATCAGGGTGTGGAATTTTCATTCCATTGCTTAATACAAGAGCCAATGTTGATAGTAGTACAGAATATTACACTGTGACCAGAACTAACATTTCTGAGCTTTAATGTACTATTCAATTTCACTTTTTTAATCTCTGTAATGACTTCAGGTGCCATTCATCCTGTTAACCCACACACAAACCAACCACAATATTTTTTCAATTATGGTCGAGAGACTGTCTTTTTTTTGCCACATATATGCAAGCAAGAAAAACTCACAGCTTTCCAGGATTTTTCCACAGCTGTCTATTAATTTGTTTGCCATTTTCACTTGCCATCAACAACATTATTTAGTGGAGTAGACTGGGGATAGGGTGGTAGCTAATTCCTGAAACGGCATTTTTGTCATGCTTGGTGCAAGTACATGCTCAAGTATCTGATCCCATATAGCTGAAGGTTTCATGTTCAACAATCATCTAATTCTCATTTAGGTCACTCAATGAAACATAATCCTTTATTTTTTCCCACTATGTTTACTATAGTCAGGAAGAGATGAGATCAAGCATCCTTGTAGAAAAGCTTTTGCTGTATTTGTACTGTTTGACACCTGAGAAAAATGTATCTTGAAGTAACAGAGAATTACTTTAAAAATAGCTGTTATGTGATAGAAAGGAGAAATGCACAATATGCATCATGACATCAAAAGACAAAAGTGAATTTAATTCATTACACATACATTTCCCACATGAAAATCAGGCTTTTTTTTGTGGTACCTTAAGTCAGATTTTGAAAAACATTTATGAAAGGACTGATCTCAGTTGAATAGCTAGGACTATTTTCATACAGGGAGTCACACATGACATGTCTACATATTTTTATATATATATATATATATATATATAAAAACAAAATTTCAGGCAGGCTTCATTACCTTCCAACTGGAGACCCAAATTACTGCCAATAAAACATTAAACTAGACCACTACTATATGGGTGGCAAATGACACCTTTATTACAGAAAGACACTTTAGAATACTTTAAAGCATTAGCATTTTTATTGTGATTGCTTGCCATAGTCTTTCATCTACAAAAATTTCCCTAGATACCAGCAGACTGATTTCTAAAAATGTCACTAGATACAGTGGAAACCTACTAAAATGGTTTGACTTTTAATTTCTTGAATTGAAAATTTTTATGGTTTGAAAATCTGGGGCATTCTAAGACTAGAGGTGAATACAAAATCCCACTGAGAACCTGGAAATATCTTCTTTCCCAGAAAGGGAATCTGTGCTAGCAAAGTAGAGAGACAGGACATGTTTTTAAATTGTGTTACTCAAGGATAGTTTATCACTAATATGTGGATGGGGCTGTTGCAATTTAAGGGAGTAAGGGGAAGACATTTCTTTGCCAACACATTTAAAAATACACATGTCAAAATAGGAATTTTGGAAGTTATTTACAACCACACAGAGATTAATAAAGAAAGAATGTGATAGGTAGAATTACAAGAAAAGCATATTTAGCACAATAACAACTTTTGTGATACCAATACAAAATCATATGTGTTACTAGTAATCTGATTTTTAGCAAATCAGAAACTTCTAAATTCTATGCATAAATCCACACTCCAAGTTATTAATTTTTAATATTAGGAAGCACCTGTATTAAAATATTAATTAAGAAGTAATTTGAAAAGTCCAGTATAGGAGAATTCAGAGATTGCAAAATATTTTATGCATCTCTATTTTTCCCATTTTGCACATCATGAGTGTGATAGCTGTGACATTACTCTAGAAGTTAGGAGCACATTTCTCATCTTGATGTTGCCTCAAAGTTTGGCCTTGGGCAAGTCAGTCAACTTATCTGTACTTCAGTATACTCAACAGTAAAACAGAGATAATAAAACTGTATATACACTTTAAAACCCTGAAAGCTGGATTACAGCATCCTAAAGAAATCGTTTTGGAAGGGATTGAGTAGCTCTGTAGTGTTCTCCAAAGCTTTCTATCTTACCACTCCCCTATAGATTCAGCCCCCACATTTCTCAAGTACTGCAAGAAGCCACAGTTAATTGTAAGTTCTGTGCCTTAGAGCTGGCTGTAAGACCTCAGTTAGATGTCTTTGCAGTGTTTAGTAGTAAGGTCTTAACCAATTGTCTATTAAGTCAAGACCTCCTCACCCAGCTACAAAAACAGCAGCTACGAATATGAATAGAGTTCATAGAGTTTAGCCTCATTCCCCATGTTTTCACTTTCTGCATCTGTCTACCTGTAAGACCCTTGGGATCAAGTGCATGTGCCATAACTTTAGGATCCTGTCCCTCAGGCTTCCAGCTCTACCTTCACCCTGACCTCTCATTTATCTACTTCCTTTGGGATCTCAAGACTGACAGACAGAGCAGTGCAGACCCATCCTGCCGAGAATAAGGGTCATCTTCTTATCGTTTGGAAATGCTGATACTGACTTTATGAATTTTGGATGAAAAACTTAATGTAAATGGAAAACTTGACTACTTTCTCTCACGAGAGTGCTGTATCAAATAGTTAATAACCATTAGGCTTTCTTAAGTACCATTTTGCAATTTTGATTTCTCAATCCTAAAAGATTATTATAGTAGGTATTACATCTAATTATCAGTCACCCCTGTCTGGAGGAAAGATCATGTATTTTAGCTGAACTAGTATTGCAGAATCTCCTTTATCTCATTAGCAAAGCTGTTACCTAATTTGGGATGAAATCATTAAGCACTGAATGTTCTTTTTAGGCCCATTTACAGACTTCATTCTTTGAATTAAATATTTTTTACATAGGATACCTTTAAAAAAATATGTCATTTGAACTGCTAATGAATGTTGTAAGTTATACAATTGGTAACAGATACTATTACCATTATGACATAGGTAGTTTTTCTTCCTAAGAACTTACATTTTATTCTGAGGAACTGTAAAGTGTTTAACTAAGCAGGTGATTTTATTAAAAATGTTAACAATATCTGGCAGGACCAGAAAAGTAAATGCTCACATTATGTCAATGATCCCAATATTCTTTGTAACTTTTATCTTCTTTTATTTGATTAAGAAATTCCCCAAACAAAACCTTGCTCAGACATTTTTCACCACTTACTTTGTTATTGAAAGCAAAGCTGGACTCTGCTTAAATAATACAAATTTAGGCCAAGCTAAGTCTTGGGAATATCTTGAAAAGATCAAATGTCCATGACACAGAATTGGACAAATAGACAATTTATTTACAAAAATCTAAACTTCAAAGTAGAGTCTGTATTCTCTGCATTTTATCATATTACAGGAATTAGATTACTAAATTACATACTGGGGAATGTATTTTAAAGGTTACTGAAGCAAAAAAGGGAAAAACCAATGAATATGAGAAGACAAAGAATCCTAATAAGCATCAACCTGTAATCTAATTGTAAAATAATCTGACATGGAAGAATTGGAAGAAACTGTGTAAAAGCACTTTTTTAATGGATAATTACTTATTCAATTAAAATTATTTCTTTCTTAGTCTATATAATATTTTTTCTCTCTGAATTTAAGAAGCAGTTAATCTTAAAAATGTGATTTCTGAATTTGAAATTTTGGTTGGTGTATGCATCATTTTTACCCAGTCACTATTTTCAGACTTTTTGGTGGACACTGTTTTTAAAAAGCTTAGTGTAATACCACTTTAAAGCATGTTTTCTATAAAAAGTATTTTTATATGCATGTAAAAATATTTCTATTTGTAAATACAATGTTAATTCAAAATACTATTAAGATAAAAGAGTGATAAAGGAAAAGCATCTAAGAGCCAAAAGAATAAAGTCACTGATTGGTAGAAACTAAGAAGGGCTGGAATTAATCACCAGTGAGAATCCTCTCTCATAAGAAAAACCAGTTCCAGATCTGAACCTGGCTTTTAAAGCCATGTCCCACTTTTATACTGAAAAAAATAAATAAAATTTTAAAAAAAATCAGAGGGGTGCTATCCTTGAGCATTTATTGCAAACCTACATTGAATAATAGAGTCATTTGCAAAGATCTTTGACTTGACTGTGATAGCTCATAGCAGTGGGCTAATCCCACTTTGCTGTTTTCAGGACCCCAGCTCAGAATGCTGATCTGTGTGGTTTGGAGGGATGGGTTCCTCTGGAGCTAGCTAAGGACTCTTGGCACTGTGTTGCCTAGAGTGTTATAGATATGCTCTCACACATTTCATGGATAGGCTGATTGGGCCCCTCTCCTTAAAATCCTCACTGCACCTGTATCCTAGATTGTAGTCTGATCTGCAATTAATAAAAAGTACATTTGAAAGACAAGAATGCTGCATCTTATTTCCATTTCCTCTTCAGATTCTTAGAAATCTCAGACAGATGTTTTAATTCGCAATAAAAAGACAGGCAAAAACTAAAACTCAGTGTGTTTTCAAGCACTGTGCTGACCTAGTATTTCAAGTTTGCTTTCATACACTATAAGGCTATCATCCGACTACTAATTTATTTTAAAAGGTATCACATGGAATTCTGCATATCAACAACACTATCCATAATAACAACAATGACTAGCTTGTGGTATTTAAACAGTACTTGTCCTCCTCAAAGTATTTTACAAATCTTAATTCATGATCAGCTGAAGAATAATTTTAATGCGTAATCCTTTGATAAATTAATGTTTACAGTGTAAGTTTTATCTTTGGCAAAATTCTGTGGATTTACTTGGAATTTCCCTGGAACAATTTTGGCTTACCCGATTTTCCTGCCTTTCTGGGAGGTATTAGTACAAATCTGAAACATTAATATCTGGAATAGCATCACTTTCTATGCAGTGTTTTTCATTTTCATCTATGGGATACAAAGCTTTGAAGATTTTGGACAGAAAATTGAAAGCAGTAACATACAAATGTACCTTGGGATAGTTAAAAGTAATCCTTCATGTAGCTGACCAGCAGCACTAAGGGTTATGGGACCTTACCCTGTGCAGCTCTCCAGAGGCCACAGCTGAAAACTGTGAACATGTGTAACGGATCAGGTGAGGGCAGATGGGAAGGAGTATGTGGGCAAAGGCTTTGCAAGGACAATTTCTAGATTGCAAACACTTCAGAAGAACCAGGGAAATTATGTATCTGCAGTACGGGATGTTCTCTTCAATGATCACCTGGACACACAATGGGGAAAAGCTGACAGGAAAGATTTTATCACCTACTTAGCCATTTTGAGGTATTGTTGAGACAGAGAGTCACCGTAAGCAGATACTTGGGAAAACTCTTTAATGTGGATAACTACCAAGCAAGCTATCACTTCAGGAACTCCCAGGAATTCCCAGCATAAACCAAGCAGGCCAAGTTTTAGATTTTGGGACGGTTTTTATTCTTTGTCTGATTTTTATTCATCCTCAAGTGAAGTAAATGTTAAAATTTCCTGCTCTGAGTAAGGCTGAATGCTCCTATGGCTGACTAAAATTTCCTTCCTTATGTTAGATTTTGTGAAGATAGATTGACTGGATGAGCATGTGCTTTGATCTATTTTTCTGTCTGCTCTTTTCTTTCACATTCCATTCCATCATTAAAAATATTCCCTGCAAGTATAGACATTGATCTGTGGAAACATCAGTTCACCGTAATCTCCAAGCCTGTACCAAGACAGCCAATATATATTCCTACCTCTTTGCATTGTGTATGTATACAAAGCCTTTATCTGTTTATTTTGGAATGGGCTTTTTTTTTTTTTTTTTTTTTTTCATTTTATGACCTTAATATTTGCTTTAGAGACCATATGAACTCAGTCAACTGATAGCTTCAAAATAACCACCATGACCTGGGAAAGGGGTACGTTGCTTTTTGATGCACTGCATCTCAAAGATACCAGATAGTTGGCATCAGTAGCTTCACAAATGCATATAAAAGGTTCAGGTTTCCATAGGAATTAACACAGATCCCCTTTTTTTTTTTGGTATTCCCTTTCGTCATAGAGAGTGTCCTTATAAGCATACATAGTGATATGGGAAAATGTCTGTGTATTACTCTACATCTTTAACAACATATTAAACAATTTTTTCTTCCAACCTTGAAAGTGCCTGCTTATTTAACAGAACGTAAGATAGGCAATTTGCAGATAAATAGCATGTTTCAGAAGTCTTAAAGGGGAGCACTGCCTGCTTAATACTTCTGCAGAATCTATTATACAGTGTTATTTCCACCTTCTGCTCTGAGATCACAAAATCATGAGGGGGACCTCCTTCAGCAAGTTAAAAACCCCAGACAGTCTTTCTCTGAAATCTTTCAACGACAACTGAGCATCAAGCAAGGGACAAGCAGTCATTAGAGCAGCACACTTTTCCTGACTCTTCTAGTGAATTAGCTGGAAATTTCAGAATGGCTTCAGTTGCCACATTAGAGCATGGAGATGCTTTTTCTTTGTGGTTGTTACATGACTTAGTAACTATTGCAAAATATTTATACTTATCCTGAAAGCATCTGTTGCTCCATTACAAACATGCAATACTTGCATCATTTCTTATACTAACCTTTTTTTATCCCTCCCTATTAAGTAGTCTATCTAATCAAATTGATTGTAGATTTATTTTTTTCTTTATCAGTTGAAATTCTTTCTCCCCACTCTTTCATATAACTGAGACAACAGGTAACCATGAACTTTCAAGCATCTCGTAACCAAGAAATTCTTGTATACTTGCCAGCAACTCTTAGTTCCAACAAAGGCAATTATTCTTTTCTGGCACAGAAAAGAGTAACGTACAAATCTTAGCTACGCTACAGATGATAAATTTATATAGAACTCTTTGCAGTTCAAAAGACCAAATGATTTTTTAAGGTTTTATAGCTAAGCATTTAATTAAAGTTTGGCTGACAACTTGGTGGTCTCATCTGAATATTTGTTCTAATCCTCAGTGTTCATCATGAATATGTATTTAGGAGATACCAGGCAAATAAGAGTGTAAGGGCTTTGCGCTCTTTCTTCATTGGCACTTTCTGGCAATAGTCCTGTTCCTGCAGCAAGGTACTACACCTTAACCATTTTCTCAGTAAAACTAGAATACTTCAGACATAGGATCATTTTCTTTGCGTCACATACTCAATGGCACAAAACTATCACAGGTCTATCTGTGGAATAAAAAAACATGGAACAAAGGAACTTAGCCAATGAAGAAGAAAGTAGATTGAAGGAAAAGAACTTGTACCCTGATTTTACTGAAATTTACATAAAGAAGCACCTACAGAGTGTAAGTTTTCCTTGTGGGGAGTTAGTAACTCTGAAGAACTTCTCTCTCCCAGTAGGGTCTGTAGAGAAGAGTCAATGACAATATTAGTTCTAATTTAAGCATCTCATTCAGGTGGCTAAATTCAAGTAAGGTGAATCAGTCTTTTGAAACTGACAATTTTCAATTGCTCTTGTTATGAAGAAAGTTTTGGAAACACAGATTTCTGTCCTTTGACAAGCTACACAGGGTCAGATCTTAAAAAGAGCTTAGATTTCAGCTACTGACTGCTCCAAAACAGTTCTAGATTTTCTAAGATTTTCCAAGATATTCTGAATGAGGATTTTCAACACATAAACTATGCTAATTTTCCTCAAAAAAAAAAAAAAAAAAAAAAAAAAAAACACTCCAGCTTATGAACATCATCTGAATTCTTCTGGAAATATAACCCTTAAGATGTATATCCCTGAGTTGATTCGTTTGTAATACAACAAATGCTTATAAGGCAACTGGATACAAGCCAGAAGTCCATATTTACATATAAGGTTTTATTTTAAGTAACAAGGCTCTGTATTCTTATCTTTCCCATCTGTGGTAATCTTTAAAATAAAAATCACCTGGATTGTTTATCTTAGAGGAAAAAAAAAAAAAAAAAAAGAAACATTCCACCCTCCTCCTCCTCTCAGAGTCTACAGGTATTGTTAAAATTCAACATAACCTTTTAGATCATTAAAATGCCAGAGCTGCTTTAAGAAAGATCATGGTGTTCCTTGCCTCAAACACTTTGGCAATTTTGATTGCACAGCTCAACACACTGTTCTGCATCCAGGAGGACAGCATAACAGAGAAGCTGCCATCATTCACCAGTGTGCATGCAGGGTGTACCTGCTACTGGCACCTGCTTGGACACACACAATAGCTCTGTAACCCTGTTTACTGTTTTCTTCATATGCACACACTCTCTAAAAAAATAGAAACACCAGCTTTGGTGCCAGCCCAGACATGCATTTCTAAAGGTCAGTTTAATCCATTAGATGTAGTTGAAAATATGCCAGTTGAAAAGATGCCTTTCCACTGGGTCTTTTTGCTCTTGTGAACAAATGTTTCTTAATGTTGAATACCTACATAAAGGGCAAGTTATCCCTACAGAACTGCACAGTGCATACATTACTAGAACTGGGCTCTCACTCCATATAGAGAGTTTTCCACTGCACAGAAATAACAGTTTAAATATCAAATGCAATACATTTCATGAGGAAATAGGGAGATGTACTCCTCAATATATATGTGAAAAAAATGGTGGTGTTATCTTTATCAAGATTTAATGCTAGCATTTTAGTAACATCCGTAGTACCAGCAGTCTGTCATTCTGCCCAGTACATACATGTTACGGAGGTACAAAAGGGTGTTTGGAGACCCAAGATGAGCACCTGAGCACCTGCTGGTGAGGTATTATGTAAAGGAGGACACAGGTTGGAGCACCTCATTTTGACTCAATCTTCACTTCTATGACTCATAAAACTATGTCTCTGTGTGAGGGAAAGGTAATACACCAATGTCTTAGTTTCAGGACAACCAAAGGCGTATGGAGGCAACAAGTACAATCTATCAGTAGTGTAAATATAGAAGTTAGTCATCTCATCTGCTCAGTATATGAGAAATGAGCAAGCTACAGGCTGACCAAGAGTCTGGAGGAGGAAGAAGCCAGAGTAACTTTGAGTCTGTTTCTGGGCAAAACAGGACAATGGTGACATGTAATATGAGCAGGAACCACATATCTATTTGCACTTTCTTGCATACATTGGATGCCAGTGCATAAGAAACACTTTAATTCATAAAGACAAAGATTTTATAATTTTTATTAATATAGTTAATGAAATATTTTTGAAGAATAGACATTTTCTGCATAATAGATATGCGTAAGAGTTGTCAGGACAAGCAGCAGAACATATAAAATAACCACGATAATAAGAATACCTCTAAATCTAACAGCAATGTATGATAGATTTAAGCAGAAAAATTCACACTGAACTATTGCCATTTTTCCAATGGGTAATAAGTAAATATACCAACAGAATATCAACTACAGAAAACAGGTGCTGTTAGTTTTAACTACATAGTTCTTTCTATCAAAGGCTAAAATAGGCTACACATTCATAATATCCTATTTTTAATGTGAAACTCTTAGAAGTAGCAGCATATGTCTAATTAAATTTGCATAACAGTGAAAGCAATGGGTAATGAATTACATAAAAAATATATTCATATTTAAACATTAACAAATGTAATCATATGGATTCTCAGGTCTTGTAGGTGATAGGTAGGGCATTGGTTTGAGACATACTAAAATATTGCTTTGTTTATTGAGTTTAATACCAAATAAGATTGAGAATAATACCAAAAGGGTATTCTTCCACAGTTCCAAAGTTCTGCAGGAAACGTCTAGAATGAACACTATTTTGTATCAAGTGATGCAACTGCCACTAGGAAGTATGTCTTCTAAAGTTTTAGGTAGCTTCTTTGCATGTTGCATGAATGCGTCAATTTCTTCAGACCATTGCAAGATGCAAAGGTTAAAACCTTACAGTTAGAGAGGTTAGAGAGGGCTAGAGATTGCTGAAATGAGAGGGTTGAATTCATCACTCTGCTCAAGTTTCAGTCTCACTAGAAGATTTTATGAATTAGGAATTCAGGCCAGTCCAAGGCATTTAAGTGAATAAGTGCCAATGAAAATCAATGGCCTCTATATTACTGATCGATTTTTGAAACTATGTCTGGAGAGAAATAAGGTATTTTTATATGTCACATGCATGCATGTTAAATATACATATACACATATCTGCTGTGTGCAGGTAACTACTACCTAAATGACTGCAAATGGCATGACATCAAACCAAGCATGCTTCATGCACTGTGACAAATTGAATGAGGAACCGAAACCCAAAAAAGCTTCTTACCATTTCCCTTTATATAAATGCAGCTAATGACATGGGCTTGCACAGTGCTTCTCTGACTAAAGCAGCTTTTGTCAGATGTGTGTCACAAGCCATTCAGCCTAAATGCTATGTGACCTGATCATTTGCAATTCAGAAGCTATCAGCAGAAGTGCTGTGGAAACAAGAAGATTGTGGGAAAAAGGAAACAAAAGAAACCAAATGATTTTACCTCTTGGTAAATGAAAATGATGCTAACCTAAGCCAAATATTCATTTCCTTTCTACTTTCTCATCCCTGGTAGTCTTTAGTTTCTTATGAATATAGAGTACCCAGCTCAGAAACTTTCAAAGAAAGCAACAGTTTTCATTTGTTTGAAGATAATCCTACTTTTTTTCCGTGTACCTTTTTCACCTTGCTATTATTTTCCTATTTTATGTATATTTCTGAACCCATGGACACACTTTTGTAATACAACTGTGTGACATAAGGAGCCATGCAAGATATGGAAGCTGTGACAAGTGACCCAGGAAGAATGGACACAATTCAAACATGCAGAGATGAGGCTGGTAAAGTCAAAGCCTACCTGGAGTTGAAGTCCATCTGGCAAGTGACATGATGAGCAAGAAGGGCTTCTATAGGCACATTATCAGTAAAGTGAAGTCAAAAGAAAATGCGTCCCTGCTGCTGAAGGGCAGGGAAGCTGGTGACAAAGGACAAAGTCAATGTATTCACTGCCTTCTTCACCTCAATTTTTACCAGTAAGACTGGCTTTCTGGATTCCCAGGCCTCTGAGACCAGTGAGAAAGTCTGGAGCATGAAAATTCACCTACACTGGAGGAGTATCAGGTTAGGGAACGTTTAAACGAACTGAACAGACACAAGTCCATGTGACCCGACAGGTTTCACCCATGAATGTTGTGGAGGCTGGCCAATGTCACTGCAAGGCCAGTCTTGATCACCTTGGATATTTCACTTAATGTTGACTTGAGTAGGTTCCCAAGAACTGAAGACGGCACTTCTGTCTTCAAGAAAGAAACAAAGTAGATGTCAGCCTTACTGTGGGAGGGGAAATAGTACTGGTTAGCCTTCTGTTTTCCTGGAAAGAGGTGGAACCCTTGCAGAAAACATGGCCACAGTAGCCTAGGACACATCTGCAGGAGATTAAGAATGTTGATCCTTCTGTACTCAGCACTGGTAAGGCCAAATCTTGAATACTGTGTCCAATTCTGGTGTATCCAGTAAAAGAGAGACATGGACGTGCTGGATAGAGTCCAGTGAAGGGTCACAAAGGTGGTTATGTGAGGGAGACATCTTTCACACAAGGAAAAGCTAAGAGAGGTGGAACTGTTCAACCTGGACAAGAGAAAGATCGGGGGATGTTATCCATGTCTCTAATAGAGTTTCTGACACAAGAATGTAAAGAAGACATGCACAACCTATTCTCAGTAGCGCTCAGTGACAGAACAAGAAGCACAAACTGAAAACCAGGGAATTCTGTCTGGACATAAAAAAACCCAAAACAGTTTAATGTGAGGGTGGTCTCTGGGACAGGTTGCCCAGAGATATTGTGAAATCTCCACACTTGGAGATATTCAAAATCCATCTGGACATGGTCCCAGACAGCTGGCTCTAGGCAGCCCTCCTTGAGCAGCTAGGTGGACTAGGTGATCTCCAGAGATCAAAACTCCTTTCTGTATCACCTTTAGGAAAGGTAGTGCAGGATAAATCACCGTCCCTGGGAAGAGGAGTAAATAGTCCAATGATGCAGCCAAGCATCTGTGCATTTCACATCTCTTCCCAGCTCCTCACCTCTGCGTCCATGCCTCTGGGCCCTGCTCCACAGAACGGGCACATCTTGCAGACGCCACTTTTCCTGAGTATCTCTTTAGTACTGTTGCACTCAGCACCAGTACTGCGGCCAGCAGCACAAGAGTAAACACATGACACAGTGACACCGTGTATATTAAGAGCACTCAGAGGGATTTTGACATAAAAGTTAGCTTTCATAAAAATAATGCAGTGCAGTGGTTCTCTTCCCTGAGCTCTGTGATTTGGCATATCACAATAAGTTTTCAAGGTATTTAAATCATTTGGTATTCACAAAAAAAAACTTCATGAAGAGAAATAGATTATGGCCATTCTCTGGTTGGAATATCAACATCTTTTAGTGATGAGTTACCCTTTAGGAATCCTAACAAGGCAATTCACAAAAGACTGAGAATTATTATGGGTAGGTTTTGGGTTCATTGCCTTCTCTGATTCTTTAGCATAACTTTATTCATATGTCTATTTATACTTGTGAGCATGTCCTGGAATAACTTTGCCACGATACTACAACATCCCCATTGTAAATACTTTCCAGTGGCAACAAGAGGAGCCAGTTTCTCAGCCAAGAAACCAGACTTCAGCAGGAAGTGATCTCAGTAGGCATATCCTTCATTTCTGGAGTTATTTGTTTGAGCCAAAAGTCAAATGAGGACACATCTAAGCATATAAAGTAAAGTAAATAAAATGTGCTACAAATTAAAGGCAAATCAGTCAACAGAGGACATATAAAGTACATTAGGTTCTCTTTCTTTGTCAACAATGCACACTTCTGCAATTAAATAGTAACCTTTTTTTATTTATATTCTGAAGTGATAAAGCACTGTTTAACTCTAAAAGTGCTCCAGATATTCTGTTGTAATCTAAATACATATGAGCATTAAGGGGTGTGCAAAAACTATGTCTCTGTTTTCCATGAAGAAGGACTGCAAAACCTTGTATAATGTCATGAGGCACTCTAACATACGCACTGAATTTCTGCCAGGAAGCAAAGTTCTTTACTTTGCCTGTTCCTTCTGCTCAAGAAAGCATGTGAAAGGTAAGTCACAGAGGCATTTGACAGTGATATATGGAAGACTCAGAGCATAATATTATCTTGCTAATTTGTGAATGCTCATTTCGCTTTTTTGCTGAGATTTCAGGACAGTTTATAATCCAGAGCTTTGGAAGTATCTGGCAATTTTTAAGGAAATTTAATACCATGATTACAATTATTTTTCTGTGGGGCACCTACTTGTTTAGTAGTTATGATGGAAAGATACTTTGAATATTGTAGCTGATACTTTGTAGTTTCCATTACTCTGTATGCAGCCTTGTATTAATGTACATTGTTCACCTCTGAATACATAATCTTCTTTTTCTTTGTGATGTGTTTTGTGCTGCGTCCATGCTAAACCACAGCATGCTACTATCAGTATAATACGTGAATATTTTGGAGATGATCATGAAAATCTCTTGACAGCATCCATATGAGGTTTACTGTCATTATTACTTCCATGTCTCAGGGATAGAAGGACTATTGCTAGAATCTAAGTCATTCCTAAGCAAAACATTTATCTTCATCTAGCCTTCACCTAACTCTTCACCCTAATCTTCTTATAATTTCTACCCCTTCTTTAGCTCTTCACCAGTGTTCATTCTACGCACTGATGCATCCTCCCTTTATAGGCAGCAGGAAAAAAAGACAAATTCACAGCCATTTTCGAGTACCTGAAACCATTTTTCCGTACCTCATGACATTTCTCAGTAGTCCCTGATAGATAAGAGCAGCAGCTCAGGAACTTTCAGCTCAAAACTTTTGGCCCTGGACTTAAGCATGCCTGTTTTGAATGACATATGTCAATAGTTTTTTGACACCAATAATCTCTATTGTGAATGTGGGTCTAATGAACCACTAAGATTTAAGAAGATTTGTAATTTGACCAAATATTCACAGATGCAGTAACAAGTGCCTTTCTGACACCAGCATGGCCTCACTGTGTTTGCTGATTTGCTGCTAGACAGAAAATATAAGATAACTCAGTGCAATAATTCCCAGCAGTTATGATATTTGCAATTAAATGCAGTTTTCCTGTCCTCAAAAAAACCCCAGACAGATCACATTTGATTGAAACTTCTTCCTTCTTCCCTCACAAGTGAAATTAAACAGGAGGGAGCACTTCAGCTCAAGCAGTTGAAGTTTGGCAAACTTATAAGCAAATGAAAAAAAGAATGATACGGTGGAAATTATTGGGGAACTTTATAAGGCTTCTGCGTGTGTTCTCCATAATATATAATAAAGTAACTAAACCAAAAATTGCTAGAAAAACATATAAAGTGTCAGAAAAAAAAAATCCTTCCTGATAATTGTAGAGAAAATAAGTCAGAAGAGAGTGAAGAAATGAATAAATGCATTTTAAAGAAGTCTAAAGAGAATTAAATTCCTAGTTGGAATACTTTGATTTTAAATTCAATTTTCTATCTAATTTTGCTCTATTATGAGTCTATAAAACTCCATTCTTAGGGACTCTAAAGAGACTTGTATGTCCTTTTTTGAATGCATTTCATGCTAAATAGGTAAGACATAATTATGTTAACATATACAAGTATTAAAATTCTTTAATGAGCAGTGATTCATTCAAAATATTAACCCACCTATAGTTAACTTTCCAACCCTGCTAAGGAACAGGAAAGGAAAGGAGAAAAAATTGTACTAATTTTCAACATAACTTGCTTTTTTATATATATCTAAGAAGCAAAGCACTACTGATAAAAAATCAGCAAAAAGGTTGGTAATATTACAAGTGTGTCAAAATACTGAACTGTATTGATAAGAACTTGTCTTCACTGTTGCGTATTAATTTCTTGAGAATTAAGATTTATGCAAATGAAGAGTTTCACTTGATTTCCATTAATATGATCCAGTCTCTCTGTGATGATGAAACAACATATTAAATCATTTGTTCAACCAGAACTTATCAATAAGAAACATTTTAAGAGTTACACCAATCTCATTTAAATCTGTTGAGAGCAGAAATCAAAGGGGTATTTTAATCCTTCATGCAAGGTTTCCAATAGCATTTTTTACATATAAGATGGAAATATCCACTGAGTCGTTGTACACAGCTCTAATGAGAAACCTGATAATTTATTATATGAACACAAGAACAATATTTCCCCTGATCTTTTAGTTGCAGTGTTAAGAATGAAGTACAAAAAAATAGGGGTAAACAGGGAAAATACTTTCTAGAAATCAAGAAGCAATTCTCTACTTTGAGATTTGTATGTATTCTGGAAGATTAGAATAATTTTTTAATAAATATAAACAAAATAAATAAAAACCTAAATAAAAATTGAATCCTACATGCTACTAAAATGGTTCCTTATGAAAATTTCGATGTCTCATTTTTTGCCCCTTCAAGGGCTTAGGGCTTGACTGCACTGTAAATAAAGACAATTTTGCAATATCAGGAGTCATAGCTGTACTAGTTTTAATTGGGTTAGTACAGACAGCAATAGCAATGAAGATGAGACCACATTAGTTTCAGAAAATTCTATATAGACTGCCAAGAGCCATAAGAAAACAACCATCTATTTCCCTCCTGCTGATGTTTGTGGTTTTTATTTTAACTAACTAAACTAAATCCAGCCTGGATATCATAATCTTCTGTTCACTGCAAAGACATACAGAAGTAGGAGTACACAATCTCTCTCTGGATATGACAATTCCTTTCAGTTAGAGTGTTTCCATCTATGTACTCTCTTTCCTGAAGGGTCATCAATCCCAGCCGAGAGCAAATTGCACATGTAGTGCTCTGGCTCTGGCAGTTTGCTTCCTAAACCATTTTTCTTGAGAAAGTACAATCTCTATTCCATCACACAACCAAATTTCAAATGCTTTTCTCACACATCATCTAGAGATTGCAATGGACCCAAAGGACCACATGGACCAACGGACCAAAGAAAGATGGTGACTTCATGAATACAAGCTTCTATCTCCAGAATAACAAGTCTGGCATATTGACAACTTCTTTTCAGCAATTGAAGTGCTGTTGCGAAAGAAAGTGATCAGGAACAAACTCCAAACACTGTTCTAGTAACAATAGTTCTGTTCTGTTATCTCTGGCTACTCTTCTTTCCAGAAGCTGTAAAACCAGGGAGAAGACAAGAGCTGCATTCACATAAATACATTTATAGGTATGGGACAGTACACTGAAGTCCAGTGTTTCTATGCATGGCACATTCAATCATAAGGAAAAAGAACATCATCATGGTGTCATTGTTCAATTGCAGCCAGTAACTCTGAATCACACAGCCACTCATTCATTCCCCACCTTCTCTCTGCGCCTCACTCCCAGAGGGATGGGGAGAAGAATCAAAAGAAGGTAACTCCAATGTGTTGAGAAAAGAACAGTCCAGGAACTAAGGTATGACACAAATCACTGCTGCTATCACCAATAATAATAATGATGAGGGAAATAACAAGGGAAGAGAATACAACCGTTCATCACCCTCCGACCGATACCCAGCCCTATCCAAGCAGTGATCTAGCCCTTCCAGGTAACTACCCCCAGTTTATATACTGGGCATGACATGCTGTGGTATGGCATACCTCTTTGGCTAGTTTGGGTTAGGTGTCTTGTCTCTGCTTCCTCCCAGCTTCTTGTGCCCCCACTCACTGGCAGAGCATGAGACTGAAAAGTTCTTGACTGGAGTAAGCATTACTTAGCAACAATAAAAACTATCAGTGTTATCAGCCTTATTCTCAGACTAAAGTCAAAAAAACAGCACTGCACCGGCTACTAAGAAGGAGAAAAATAACTGTCACAGCCAAACCCAGAACACACAATCTTCAGTAGCCTCCACTGGAGTTTAGGAGGCTGGCTGGGGCAAGAAAGTTGGCCTGCTGTGCTCTAAGTCTACACAGAGAGATTGTTTCTTTGAAGAGTTTAAGTCTCTGAGCATAAGGCACGACATGAAATCAAGGCTTCATTCTCTATTTAGTAGAAGCAATTACTCTATGTAATAATTTTTTATCAATCCACAATATATATACTCAGTGTTTTCATTAAGTATCATCACATTAATTCAGAAATATTTTTCTGTGTACAATTTTAAATTTTCATATCAATTTAAAGTGGGACCAAAGTCTATCTTCACTAAAGTATTACATATAAAGACTGCTTTTTATATTTATAGTATCATGCTAAACAACTAAGAAATTGTTTAGTACATGATTGAAGCATACACGCATGCAGAAAAGCTAATATTAGATTAGGATCCTGGAAGAAATCAGTGATTTTAATTAACCAAAATCTAAATGCACAGAAGTAAGAAAGTATCAGGGAAAAAAATCTAACAGCTCAAATAGTGGAGCTGAAGAAAAAGGTTTCTCAAGAATTAGATTTCTGGTAACTAATCGAAAATTAAGGGGGGGGGGGGGAGAGGCAGATTTATTTCCCATGGAAATATACACAAGATCCCTGAAAGTTTAACTATGCACATGGGATAAATTTGTTGAAAAGGTTCCTGAAACCAAAGGAAATAAAGGTATGGGATATGGATGAGACCCTCATAGAATGATGCCTGACTTTTAACTCTTCCCAAAAGAACTTTGGCAAGTTGGTACTAACACTTAAATCTTAGAATGAGATCATACATTTCTATCCAAATAACTAGTCTTTCTGCAGATTTAACTGGGATGTCAGAACACTGTCTATACAAAGGTCTACATTTGGTCTAAATTAGACATGGCACCGCTAAGAACCATTTGCGTAGCCAAATAAATTTATAGCAGTCACAGAGTCTCTCTTTCCCCAGTTGCATTTGTAAATATTTCCTTTGGCAGTAGACTGTGAAAAAAGCTGTACTCAGTACTCTTAACCTGATGATGAAGTTGTACTATACAGGAAAATAAGAGAAAAAGTGAATAAATCAGCCTTCCTATAAAGTAAATTAAATAAATAAATAATTAAGTTCAGAAAAACATGTGAAACATCCCAGTAATATGCAGGTTGCAGTGGGGAGGAAAAAAAAAAAAAAAAAAAAAAAAAAAAAATTTTATTTATGTTACTCTTGCAGAAGATTGAAATTTAAACCTGGTCTACCAAAACTCCCACCAAGATTTATAGCTTTCCCATATAGAGAAGGCCTGAGTTTTAGCAAAAACGGGTCATTCGTATCTTGGGTGGAAACCAGTTGTTACTCATTATAACTCTGGTTGTGTCTCAAAAGGGAAAAAAGATCCCCAGACAAAATTCAATGATATGGGTGGAACTTTCCTCTGAATTTTTTGTTTGTTTGAGCTCAGTACTCGAAGCAAAACTTGGGGGATATGAAGCCACACGAAATGAAAAAGTTCATGTAGACCTCTTTTGAACCAATTCGTTAAGATTATACTTCTTTTACTATAAAGCTCCAGAAGAGAAAACTATTTCAAAAATGCCCAAAATTCAGAATAGAGAGGAGACATTTATAATAAGCTTTCTGGAATGCTCAAAAGTAATTCCAAGAGTTACAGAATATTTTAATTCAATAAAAGTTATTAATTTGCCACACTCTAAGACCCAGCATGTCTCCAGCTTCTCACAATCCACTTATAGCATACAGAAGAAATACTTTACTGAGCTGGGAGTCAAGCTAAGTAAAGCTTTAGGAAGATATTTCGGAAGTTGAAGCCATTAAACCAAAGTCCAGGTGAAATTAAGAGCTACGTCCAAACAATCCTACATCACGTTCTCCTTAGGAATATAGCCTTCACATGTCCAACAAGAATCTGAGTTCATATTAGAAAACCACTTTCACCATGTTTTATAACAATAATATAATTTTATAGCTACCTAAAGTGCACCAAAGGTGGCATGCAGTTAAGATCAGATAATCAACTTGAAAATTAATTTCCTGATTGTCTCTCATTGAGCTTTGGTTCACCACATGAAGCACTCTCAGAGTGCATTAGCCCAGCCAATTTTTCTATCGTTGCCCAGGAGGAAAGTCTTTAACTGCAACAGTCTAATAATTTTTCCTAATCACTTCACATGATCAGTTCTGAAGACTTTTTTAATAAATTCTGCACAAAACAAACCTTTCTGTTCCTTACTAAATGCCTTGAATTATCCCATGCAGCATACAAATGCCTTGAATGATTCTATGCATCATGCTTAGATATCAGCAGTGGTACACAAACATGTGGGCACATGCTGTGCCAGGAGCAAACATCTCAAGAAGTTTCAGAGTGAAACTGCTCTATACCTTTCCCTGATAATGTCAAATATATCTGTTTATCAGAGGAGTGAAAATGTAGAACAAACCATTAACCAGTTTGTGAAGACAGTTAGGAAGAAACACCCTTCAGAATTTTAGGTTGCAGTTTGAACAGGTAGATAAGAAGAAAGGCCAAAGTATGTATTTATTTTTCATCTAGTTATTTATTTGTATATTTTTGTGTCTGAATTCATAGAGCTTCTTTCGCTTCGACTTTATTTCATTTATTTTCCTCCTTCACATTACACTTATCTCTTCATTTTTGCTATTCTTCTTTTCTGCATGCCTGACCAGTTTCTTCTCTCTTCTGCCTACACATTTCTTAGCTTCATTCAGCCATTATCAGTCTTCCTTTCATACACAGATACATCTGAGAGTCTCCTGTTTCAGCATCTGGACCCACTAAACCTCTCAGTGCACATTTCTCTTCTCTTCATGTCAGATCAGAGGCAGCCTCCAATGGTGGTGAAAAACAGAAAAAAAAAAAAGCCAAGAAGAATGCTCCAGGCTACTAACCAACATTTTTAGTTGTCTTTCTTCAGATAGTATCTATTCATCTGAGTTTGATTAAGAAAAATAGATTCTCCTAAGCAGTAATGACAGATCCTTTTTTGGGTTTTTACATTCTCAGGGGCAACTAAATGTATTGATGTATGTAGACATGAAGGTCTTCTGAGTGAACAATGATTAATATTTCCATATTGTTACTGCATTTAAGTAACAGGTTGTTTACAAGACGACATTAGTCTACTGAGACTAATTTTACCAGTATTATTCCATGGAGAGATGATACATTCCTCTGTAAGGGGGCTGGAAAGTTTAAATAGAGTGAAATTCTCACAGCATGGTTTATCTGCTCTGTGAGCTACAACTGCAGTCTAAAGGCAAGGATATCTGTTTCTCCTCCTGCACTACATACACATCCTTGTACTGGATTTAGCAGCTGCTCAGTTTTGTGGTACTGAAATGACTAAAAACACCTTTTTTTTCTTTTTTTGTGAGTACTGTTTTTCAGTGTGGTCAAAGAGTTGATTTGACCAAACTCAAAAATAAAAAAGAAGCACTGGTTTTCTTCACTGACCGTAGAGGTATCCTAGAAAGTCAAGCATGCCAGTTTAAAGTTAGATTTTGTAATTACTTTTCCTTTCCCTTCAGTAATTATAACTTCTGCCTGTGGTACACAGAGAAGTTTCAGAAACAGAAAGATCAGTGTTCAGTAAATTATATAATAATTTTAAAAAGTATATTTCTGACAGGAAAGTAAAATACACTTATAGAGTTCATTCCAGTAGCATTATTAAAAAAACACTAAGTTTGGTAAACAATGGCAAAATGCTTTCCAGTAAAGCACTCCTTAAGTATAAAAAATTTCGCCAACTTAAAACTTTAGCAAATATAATATCTCACACTGAAGACGTATTACATACAACTGCAAAGAAGGAAGGTGGTGGATATTTCATCAAACAATTGAAAAAATAGCATATTTGTCTAAATATGCTGTATTTATATATAGGTTTGCTATGTTACATTATAAAATAACTAATATGTTCCATTTTATCTTTTTTACCTATGAGTTTAAAATATTAATAATATTTAGAAATTGAAATTAAAGTTGGGTTCATATCTTCTTTTAATTTTTTAGAATGTGTAAAGCTAGCTTCTAATCTTCAGTCACTCTTTTTCTTTATGTTTGCTTCTCAAGCTAGAAATTCCAAAAAAAAAAATCTCCATAGAGAAAAGATCTAGTATTTCCATTCAAGTTTAACTACAAAGCAATTAAAAACAGATGGGAAAGGAAAGCAAATTTTTTTTTTATTCAGACAGTTTGAACCTGTTCTCTTTTTTTTATTTTAACATTTAGTTAATGCAAAAACCTGACACAATATTAAAGTAAATGTCATAATTATAGAATAAACTTCTTTACTATTTGGCTAAGACTTTAGATCCCAAACTGCAAAGTAATGTCCTTATTCTGAAGTAGAATGTGCAATCAAGGGACATTCAAATTTTGCAAAGTAAGTGACTAAGTTTATAACCTTTTTTGAAAACTGCATTTAAAAATGATCATGAACATCACTAAGTCCTCCAAGGAACCATTAAACAAAACAGGTAATTAAAATACAATCTTGACACTGTCAAGGTATAAGAACAAGTGCAAGAAAATCAGATTCTAACAGACAATATAAATGTTTTGCATCAAATATTTTAGGTTAATAAGAAAGAAGAAAAGGGAGAAAAACCCTCACCTATCATTTTCTGACATGTCAACATAAAGGCTATTTACCTAGTGAATATAACTGCTTCATAGAAATGGTGATCTCTCAGAGCTTTTTGTTTTCTTTTCTTTTATTTTCTTTTACTCAAGGTGAATTAGGCTGACACTATTCAACTTTCACCTTTTTTCTTTAATGAAGAAGTTATGGTTTATTTCCTTATTTTGCCGCTAAAGTAGGAAGGAATAACACAAAAGCTTTTTTTTTCATTAAAAAAAATTATATTTGTTTTATTTATTTATCTAGGTTCCCTCTCTTCTGAAAAAGCACATTGACTTCAACTAAACCAATAGCCAACTCAGGAAATGTACAACCACTTCAGCTGAATTCATGTTGAAATCAGGAAACTGTGGCTTCCTTGTCAATGGCAAAAATCTCTAATATTTGTCTATGGGACACAATGACTGCACAAAAGCCACGAGTGTACTTACATTGCTCAACAGTGAAGTTTCTAAGTCTTAATAAAAGTCTTACAAAGGTTTGGCTCTCAAAATAGAATGAATACTAGAGGTCTTCTTCTCAGGTAAAGTAGTCATAATAAATGACAAATGACATGAATGAAACAGAATGTTCTTCCTCATTTGGACAAATTCCCTGGCATATTTACATTTTGTGTTACCAAATTTTTTTCTGAGTTGCAGCCTGAATGCTTCTACTTTTAAAAGTGGAGAACGCTGTTTGGTATTTATGTAGTACAAGAGAGCAAGAAGGATATGTTTGATGAATATTTGGCATTCCAAATGCCTGATTTATCTATATGCTCATAGCCAATGACAGCACTTCCACCATCTGCAACAGGTTTTTGACCGAAATACCTTTCTTAACATAGACTTTGCAAGTCCTAGTACTGTTCCTTTATTGTAATCTTTCTCATTGATTTCAATGACTTTTCAGAAGGCTTCTGCACCCATAACCATATTCTTTTCCATAATTCTTTAAACATTATCAGCCAATTACCATTAATTAAAGGATTTAATATCAGATCAGGCATTCTAACAGTGCCAAAACCATTTCTTAATACTGACCCTTAGTTAATTTTACCATTTATCGTTATTTTGTGCTCCAATAAGGAGCACACATAAGGTCACCTCCTTCATGTAGAAAAAGATCTATATTCTAGCAGAAATCCTAAACAATTGTAAATATACTCCAAACTGGGGGAGAAGGGGAGGAAGACAGTTTTCAGCATTATCCCTACATTAGCTAGGGGCAAAGGCTGAAGTCATTGTTAGTCAGGCTTTTGTCTTTATTATTCCTTTCAAGGTGATGAAAGTCCCATAGCACCATGGATCAGGGAATATATGTAACCTATGTAACCCTCTCCCTCCCAATATATCACAGCAGTCCTGTCCTGGCTTTTGATGAAGATCTTCCTTTATTTTCAAAATTAACAGCACTTTGCTTGGGGCCACAGCTGAAAACTTTAACTCTAGCAAGTAATAACATTGTGCAATAGGGCTGAAGAATGAAAAAAAAAAAAAAAAGGAGACAAAAAAAGAAGGATATCTGCACAATGTTAGTAATCTACACATATTTTCTTAATGGATAAACAGAAGAATAAGTGATGCATGTGTTAAAAATTACCCCAGGCAACTATAAGTTATGTATTTGTCCTGGATGCAGTAAGAAATTCTTTAACTTCATATTATCATAGATCAGACCATCCTAACCATCCAAAGTAGTCATATGCAATTTCATAATACATTACACAGTTTAGATTGTGATAGTGCTGTTGGTCTGAATAATTAGTCATGCATCAAAACATGGGAGGAACAAGAACATATTCCCATAATGAGCCCATCAATGGGTGCTGCATATTATAACTTACCCCTTCACTGAAGCTTATTTGAAATAACTAGACAGTCATTCAAAATTGTCTTAAGGAGTTTATTCAAATACATTGTATACAATCGCATGCATAACCAAAGATAGAAAAAAGAATACACTCACTTTCAATAACTGCTGGATAAAGAAGATGCTACTGGAACACTGTGGGAGCAGCGGCAAGGAATATCTGCAGTGGGATGTAGGTAGACCTGGGATTCAATTCGGTCCTCCCACAGTCACTCTGGTCAGAGCATGGATGAAATCCTGGGGTTTACAGTCTCACAGGCAATAGTCAAAGGCTTCTTTGTAAACCACAAACAGATAGTTTCCTGTTTGAAAAACAGGACTTTGGCATCTATGCTAGGCAGTGCTGCCTGAAAGAGACCTTTCCATGGGGCAGATCACAAGTGCCATTTCCCAGTTCTGAAATGTCTGGGTATTCTTTCACCTTCGTATTCACCAACCCTTAATTTCATTTCAGCCTAATCAGCTTCCAGAAGGAAATTGGCTGTGCTGCAGAGTGGAAAGCAAAGTATGGTTTTTGCTCCAAATAATGAAAGTAAAGAAATTGATATTAAAAAAAAATAATAATACTTTTTAGCCAGGGATTTAAAAAAAAAAAAAATATTTGGAGAAGTTAGAGGAATATGTGAATGCATGCTGTGCTTATATGGGCATTAATGCATTGATTTATTATGTTTCTAAAACTAATACAAGGTAAGCTGGTGTTGTGGTTTAAGCCCAGCTGGCAACCCAGCACCATGCAGCCTCCCACCCACTCCCCCCTCCCCCTCTGCTGCTCCTGGAGGGATGGGGAGGAGAACTGAAGGAATGCAATTCCCACAGGTTGAGATAAGAACAATCCTGTAATTAAGGTGTAACAGAAATCACTGATGCTACCGCCACCAACAATAAGAGAAACAACAAGGGAAGAGAATACCACTGCTCACCACCCGCTAACTGACATCCAGCCTGACTGAACAGTGATCTAACCCTTCTGGGTATCTGCCCCCAGTTTATATAGGGGGCATGACGTACTGTGGTATGGAATACTTCTTTGGTTAGTTTGGGTCAGGTGTCCTGTTGCTGCTTCCTCCCTGCTTACTCTCCTCCCTGTCAGAGCATGAGACTCAGAAAGTCCTTGGTCAGAGTAAACATTACTGAGCAGCAACTAAAACCAGCGATGTTACTAGTGCTGTTCCCAGGCTGAAAATCAAAACCACAGCACTGCATGAGCTACTAAGAAGGAGAAAAATGACTGCTACTGCTGAACCCAGGACAGCTGGTGAAAAATAAGGAGCCTTGGAGATACTGGTAAACGTCTTCTTTCATCTCTGTTGTGTGGTACAGGTTCATATAGGTAAATACATAAACTACTGGAAGTCTCTGAATAGTGGAACTGAAAAGAGGACTTAGAGGTTGGATGAAAGGTAAAGGAGCTTGACAGATGAATTTACGCTGAGGACAATTTTCCACTGGAACTCAGGCAGCAGGCCTGTTGAGTCTTAAAAAAGCAACATTCACTTTTGCCACTGTCAATGATAAGGTACTGGAGCACTATTGTTTGCTCTTTCTGAAGACGTCACTGAGGTCATTTCATCAGAGCAACCTTACGACAAAGTGCCATGGAAAATAAGGTCAAGTTAGTTTATATAGTACTCATAACCACAAACACCTAGTGCAGCAGTCAGAAAACTCAATGACTGTCATAACTCTCTTCTTACGACCACAGTGCAGCGCTTCCACCATACCCTGTGCACATTAAAGTTTTCACATATAAACCTTTCCAATACAGACTCTGAAAGGATTTCAATACTGGAAAACTTGCAGGATGTTAAAACAAACAAACAGATGCCCAGCTCATTGGAAATGTCTTTTTCACATAGATCAGCCAAACTGAATAGAAGAGCCAACATGCTGACATTTTCAGATATGTGCCATGTTTCATGGACATTCTGCATCCAGGTACATGTCGCTACCTACATAACAGGCACTTGCCAATGACAAGGAAATTAAGAAAGCAGCAGGAAAAATGTCATGTATAATCACATTAATATTCACTGGAAATATATATTCTGCATGAAAATTGGAATCCTGAAGCAGTGAATCTACAATGATACAGGCTGTCTGACATCAGAAAAGGATATATGAAGCCAAGACTGTACAAATGGAAAATAATGACTCAGCTGTGTAAATTATTAAGGTCCTTTTCATCAGATGAACAATCAATGGTATACTACAGAAAGTCTCTCTAATAATACATATAGTGACCCAGAGCAGTCAAAAAGAGCAGAGAAAAAGTGGTCGAAGCAAATCCAGAGAATGATGTCTGTGCTGTAACACGTGACAAGATTATGTACATATCAGGATATTTTAAAAGATACCAGAATCCTAAGAGTGTTGTGGTGACAGAATTGTTTTCCTGTCATACTGAATGACTGGTATTTAATGACTGATTATTAAAATCTAGACAGAAATCGCAAAATTATAAATCTAATACATTTTCTAGTTATATTTCCTGAAAATACAATACAAGTGAGGAAACAAGACTTCCTTTGATAGCAGCAGTTACCTAAAACTTCCTGAAATATGAAATTCCTGCTCTTTGGTTCCTAGAGGGGACAACCACTGTCCACTGCTTGTCCATTTATACTTCCCTGCAGTGGGATGGCAAACATGACCACTTTGGTCTACAGTGCCATGGAAATCTAGATAGCCTGGCCTGTAACCAGCCCTCAAGCTGCAGAGCACACAGTTCCCTTCTGTATGGGTTTGAATGCACACCCTTACCTATGCTAACTATGAAAAATATTTGCCTTTTTCATAATAACTATAAAGAGATGTAAAGGAGAGTAGGTGTTCCTCAATGTGCTCTGTATCTGCTTAAAGCCTTTAGTTTTATTACTACACTTACTACCATTTTTTACACATTGACTGAACTCTGAAAGAAAATTAAACACTTTGAAAAGCACGTACAGCTATTTTCTTCAGCTACAAGTTGATTACTATCCTGCCAGATAAATGTGCTTATATCTTGGATTAATAAGCATTCACCATGTCTGAAGGCAAATTCTTGATCTGTCCATCTGATGTCTTCTTTAATAATTAGCTTTTCATTTACAGCTGTTCTTTCCGCTAAATCCACGGATGACTGCTCACCCAACAGAGAGAATACCTGTGGTGCTATAATCACATGTAATATACGCATAGTAATCCATTTCATATATTGAGAGGATAAGCAGCTCCCTGACAGTGTAGCATCTCCAACTAGAGCTTACCATCACTTACAATGAGAAAAAAAAATCTAAGTAGAACAAAGTTGTACCTTAAACCTGCTTTTCAATGAATCAGGCAGTATCACAGTTTGAGAATTTATGTTTAGATATGTGCATATTTAGAGGAAAATGAGTAGCTGCAAAAGATTACTCTCAGTGATTCTGTGAACCTTTAAGATCCTGAATACACTTTCCACTGGTGTAAACACTGGTCTACAAAGACTTTCAGGTTTTCTTTGAGAGGATTCCTTCTTTATTTTTGGTATTCTACTATGAAAAAAAGGAAAATAAAAGCCTGAATTATGTCTATTTTAGCAGCTTCTCACCTGTGAAGCTGTAACATGGTTGGCTGGTAGCGTACCAGCAGTACTAATGTTCCTGATGTTGAAACACTCCCAGTTAAGTCATTCCACTGTATGACACTAGTTTATGTTGCTTCCAGGCCTGTTCTGTCATGTCTGGGGGTATGTCAAACCCATGACAGTGCAAGGATTTAAACAGTGATAATATAAATCATGCTGTATTACAGTAACTGAATATTTTATACTCTATTTGCTGTATCTTGTCCCAATATAACCTTTATCCTTAAAAAATCTTAAATATCTCATCTATAACCACAGAAGACAAGCTTAACTTTCCCACCGAGAGAGATTTTTCAGGACAGCCTGCAAAGAATGTACCATATATTACAAGAATGCATTCCCTTGACTCGGCTACTTGAAGTGTGCCTTAGGAAGCTATGATAATTGCTGTGCTCATCAGTTGTAGTAATTGTAGGGAAGAATGTTCATATCAAACAGAGTTCACATTGCTATGGTAACACAGCCAGTAATAACAGTGTGGACCATTTTAGAACAGGGATCCCCAGTTAGAGATCTGAAGCACCTGCAGGTGCAAAGGATTTTTCCATATGCTAGAACCAAAGCCTTCTTTTAACATCAAAAAGTCAACAATTCAGCAGAAAAGACACCCAAACCAAAAAACAATGGAACCCCCAATAACTATAGACTATATACAGACTGTAAGAGGCTATTCTACTATTACAGTGCTTGCTGCTAGAGCACCACTACTGTATTCAGGATAATTTAAAAACAAAATAATCTGGGACTGTTACGAATGCCTCTTTTCACCATTCTGGCACTGTAATGCAGCCTGAAAGTGAGTGTAGATTATAATGAAATGTGGGTGCTAAATTAAATCACATTCACACCCACTTTAAGGATCCTTCATGTTAACAGAGCTGAGAAAGAAACAGACTTATCTACTTTTAGAAGTTACTTTAAAATAAAGCAGAGTGCACTTCTAATATGCATGGGCTATTCTGAAGTAGCTCCCTATGTAAGAACTCTTATTCTGCAGTGCTTCCTCTGTCGCTCTTTTAAATTTAACTTAATTCACTTGAGAAGCCAGAAAAAGGCTCTCATTGCAAGCTATTCCAGTCATTTTCCCTATGACGCTTTTTACTGTAAGTGCAATCAAACCTAGAGACTTAAAGCACTGTTTTTAATGGTCTATTCCAGTGACATTATTTCCAGGAATAATGGAAATTGGCATTATGAGCAATAGCATGGAAATGGCAAAAGTTAATTTTCAGAAACAGGCAGACATTTTTTGCACACCTGAGAGTGTGGTCCACAGCATGGTTTCATTTTGAAAGATTTCTCCCTTGATGCAAGTTGTCTAGCATGGATATTTTTAGGGAGTGACAAAAGTGTGGTTGTATATTGAAAACACTTTCACAGAAACCCATAAAAGCAGTTCCAGCCTTGCCTACACCTGGACTTTATTTCCTTTCTCATCCTACAGCTACTGTACTTATCTGGCAATTTGCACAGCCATGTTCTGCAAGCGACCTGTAATGACAGTGATTTAAACATACTCACATTTAGATTAGACTCTTTTTTCTTTAGTGCATTATTTCACAGTTCTTGTTTAGCTCACAACCCACAAACGGGCTGAATTTCTAAAACTGAGTAGCTGGTAGCCTTGGCCAAGATGAATGTGTGAGGACCATGGGAACTAACTCCTGTTGACAAGAACCTCCTAAATTTTCCCCAAGGAAAATTGTACTGTTATAGAGAAGCCCACCACAAGGTATAAGCAGAAGAAATTATCCAACAGATTGAGAATAGAAAGCCTTGCCTTCTGTGTTCACACCTAAATGTCATTCTGTCACCCCAATCTAAACAAGGAAAGTGATCGTAGTGCCCTTAGGAGATGGGGACAAAACCAAAGATTTGCAAAGACAGCCAGCTTTCTCTTTGTTTTGTTTCAATTTTTAGTTCATCCAAATTTTATGAACACAAAGTCAGGGCCAAGAGCACTCAGGGTGTTTTGGATACAAGTTTTACTGCTGGCTTTACGTGCTGGCAGAGCTCTGGGAAAGCCACAGCCCCAGCTGAGCTTTTGAGTGATATTTTACAGCTCTAGGCTTCACTCAGATGCTTGTAACAACATGATGTTTTCTCCTGATGTTGTATAACTCAGGAACAAGTGGAATTTTTCCTCGCTACTTTTCTGTAGTCATCTATTACTGCACATGCCCTGGATCACAGGAAGTTAGCCATGTCTCTACATATCCGACCGTATTATTCATCAATACAAAAAAATGATTAACCCCACACTCACTTTCTAGTAGCGAATTCAGTAACAAATTTGCGTCTGGTTCTTGATGAATTACCACAGAATGAGAACTGTTAAATATTTGATTTCACTGAAAACATAAAGTACCAATTTTGCTACTAACACTCCTGGGTTGGATCCTCAGCTCTGTACCTCTGTAGTCTGATGATGCAAAGCAATGTGGCTTTCTTTCTAATACACGTTTCCCAGTGTAAAGAAATCTCAAGTGGGAGAGTAGAAATGGCTGCACCTATACTAGATATGCATATGCTATTAAATTATACCTATTTTATTACATTATACATATAATACCTGAGTATACTGGGTATTTTGGGAAAGGCATGCAGCTAGACCTGTTGTAAATCTTTGGCCTTTGAGAGCTTAATGCAACATAAAGTTCAAAGAATCACAGAATCATAGAACAGTTAGGGTTGGAAATGACCTTAAGATCATCTAATTCCAACCCCCCACTGCTTAGACCTTCATTGCAGGTGATATAGAAATAGTCTTGATCACAAATCAGGGATGAAAAATCTGCAAACAGATCTTTTGGTCACCAACCAGAAGACAGAGGGCACACCATCAGGCTCATCTTGTCCACGGTAGTTGCAAGTCCTTTAAACCTCTAGAGATATAATTAGAGAGAAAAATAATCTTATTCTATAATACTAGATTATTTTAACTGAGGCAATGTAATTACTATTTTGGTATTTATTACATTCCCAGACTGAATTTTTAAGTTTGGCTTTCATTTCATATTGTTCATATTATCCTAGTCTATCTGACTGGCTAAATATCTTACTTCAAAATTCCATATGGCATGGATAGCCACCAGCTTGTCCCTACATATCTATCCTTTTATATCATTGCCATTGTGATGCAATGGACTTTAGATGCTGCTCCCGGAAGACGTGCATTTCAGCTCATTAATCTCTAACTTTTCTCCAAGTGTTCTATTAGTTGCACCAATGTTACATTACCAAATACCCTTATTCAAGTTACTCCTGTCAGCAATGGACAAGAGTATGATTCCCTTCCCAGATGCACTTTGTCCTATTTATCTATATTTTTCTACACTCTCTTCATTTCTTGATTTATATGTTTTTTTTCTAAGTTAATGACTATGAATTTTTTTGCCTTGAGTTTTACATGTTTTTGAGAAAAATGTTGCCTAGATTTTCAAAACTTGTAGCTCCTGAGCAATTAAAAATCATTCAACTGGCTTTAGAAGGAATTTTGTGTACTAATATCAGAGAATTTGTAATAACAATTATTGTAACATTTTTTGAGTGGGTTTTTTTGCTGTTTGTGGTTTTGGGTTTTTTTCCTACACGGCTGTAAATAACAAAGTTTAGTTTCCATTTTTAGAGAGAAAAAAGATCTCAGTAGTGTTTACGGTTTGCTTGATTTTCTGTTTATCATATGCTTTGCCTGAGCTAACAAAAAAGAAGAAACAGAAATAATACATAGGCTTTACAGCTATGCTCCACTCTAATAATTCATTAAGTTGTCTACTTAACTGAGCCTTTTTTTGCCCTCAAAATGTGTGCAGATGAAGGATGTGCAGTCACACAAATTAGTCATTCAAGTGGCCACATGAGATAAAGTGTAAGAAGATAAAAAGGCAAGAGTACCTAACATTAGACATTTAATTATAGAAAATAAGGACAAAATTAAAATTATTTTAAGGCAAATTTCAAAGAGCAGAAATAAATATAACGTATGCTATTGAAGACATCAGTAAGCACAAGCATGTTACACAAGTGTTATTAGTCTATAGTACATATGCAGGTAGTAGCTTCCAGGAAGTGTTTCCTCAACCTCCCATGAGTCAGTTGCTGATTCTACTTTTGATGCAACACTGAATGGTCCATTGGCCACATGGGAGAGTAGGCCAGACCAGAAGTGCTCTTTTTATCCCAGAATTTGTCACTCCTCCCTTTCCTGTTCTCCAGTCTTAGTTCCTTGATCCTTGGGGGAACTTACACCCACAAGAAAAGATCGTGATCCTGAGTGACTACACAGCTGAAAAACTATGCTATACATTGCTTCAAAGTGAAATGCATTCATCCATTAGTCCTTCCCATGGAGTCAACAGAAGGCCAGCATCTAAAATGTCCATCACAGACAGAATTGTAACGACTAGGGTGTAACCAGCATATCTCTGTCAGATGGATTCTGGAACAAAAAGAATCATGGAAGCACACAGTTCGATGGTGAAAACCTGACCATGTGGAATTCAGTAGCCAGAATCCAGCTGACTTCAGAGGCGGAATATCAGACTTTCTTATTAACCAGTGCATTTCAAATGTGCATACACAAGGATATACATATTCATTATGTACCTGAATCAATATTTTGCATACAAGAATGCTTCATAATTAAAGTGTTTTCATTATTAAAGTCTTGCAGAAACATTTTCTACCACTCTGCGGTAAATTACGAAATATGAAAAAGATTGAGTTGGCTTATTTTGAAATTAAATAAGGTCATTTGATGCTTTGTAGAATCCATTTAGGGCATTTTATAAAGCTTGCTGTGTTAAAAATGTGTAAATACAAAAAAATTTAATCAAACTATGTTCCTACTTTAGGCATTATTATATGTTAATGTCTTTTGCTCTTTAATACCAATGCCTAATTAAAAGATCCATTAAAAATCCATGTTGCGTACTTATTGAATGGAAAAATTCCAGTGTAAATATCTTTTTTAATTATGATAGTCTTTACAGACATAATATTGATAGTAAAATTAAACATAAAAATTAATAAAACTATAAAATGAACTAAGTCTATTTTATACTCATAAAATTGTGGGGGAAGAGGCTGTTATTTAAGAAAATCACCAATATAACTGATGAAAACTGCATCAGCCTTAGAAGCTGATTTAATTTTACCTTTGTATTATTCATTTAAGATTTTACCCCGTCAATTTTGTCATTGGTGTTATAATGCCAGATCTAACTGGGTGGCCTTGAGCAAATCATATTTTTCTTTCATTGTCAGCAGCGTGTAGGGGAAGTTTGTCTGTTTAGCTGTTTCTTCAGTAGTAAAATGGAAATGGTCATCCTTATCTGCTATGTAAAGTTGCTACAGGGATTTGGTAACGAATATTTGTAAAGTGCTGCTTACGAAGATTAAAAGACAGTTATATTCTATTTATTTAGATTTATACTTACATAAATGACTTTATTTATAAAAATGGAACTAAATAATATTCCTAGATGTTTTTAAAAATGAGACCTTCTCATGTCCCAGAATCATGCTTTTGTAGTTGTTGTTCAAAGCAGATGATATATTTGAAAACTGCAAGGTTTCCACTCCTTTCATTAATGGAACATGCTACACATGCCACAGCATTTTCCAGTTGTGTCCATTTAAAACTTTTTTAAAGCAGAATGTGGAAGAGACTTCATAATTGAAGGAACTACCAGTGACTAGTAATTATGAATAAAAATAATAAATGTGTTTTCATAGTTATAGGTCAAGATGTGAGATGACCATTAATTTGTATGTTTTTGAAGTATAGTTTCTTATAAGTCACACATCTACGATGCTAAAAAGTGATAGGGAACAGACCCTAGTTTTGAGAAGTTCTATTATTCTCACATACACTCTTTACCATCAACCTGGAATGTCAAACATAGCAGAGATCCATTTCATTTTACTTTCCAAATTCTAGTGAACTCAGAAATATCTCGTGGCTCTATTTCTGGTGTTAAAAAGTTCAGATATATGTTTCTGAAAAATTGCTAACTAGAGAAAAATCGTAGAAATAAAATCAATAATGCCCCCAAACTTGCTTCCCTGAAATCTAAATGTAGTCTGCATCCTGCATTCAGAGCACAGACCTGATCTTTGAGGTAGGGAAAAATAAAAAGAGAACTTTGCCAAAATTGCAGTTTCCTTGCATCATCAGACACTGTCACAACTCCTGTCAGCATCACAGTCTTACAGGTGAGTATCTGGTAGAGCTTAAGAACCTAGGTAAAAAACTCAGATTTTGTGGCATTGAAAACTGTAGAGCATAATAGAGATGGCAGGAAGTCCGGATACACCAACAACGTATCCAGAACTTGTAGCTTTTTTGTCAGTGTTACTTCCATGCAGGCACTGATACTCTGTCTAAATCCCTGTTTACCTTACCATCCCTAAATCCGTGTTTACCTTACCTTACCATGCACCTGCATGCAGGGGCAGACTCATTCAGTAACAACTTGGATGTTCACAAAGCTAAGCTGCTCTCTCTGATGCTTTCTGGAGCTAAGTCAGCACCAGCTGTGCTTCTTACATTGGCATCTGAGGTAAATGCCTACAATCAGGTGAGATGGAAATGTCTCTGCGCTCAGACACCAAGGGCCTTTGCAAGAAGTTTATGGCTGTCATGGTTTAACCACAGCCAGCAACTAAACCTCACAAAGCTGCCCACTCAGTCTCTCCTGGTGGGATGGGGAAAAGAATTAGAAGGGGAAAAGTGAGAAAACTCATGGGTTGAGACAAAGACAGTTTAGCAGGTAAAGCAAAAGCTGTGTGCACAAGCAAAGCAAAACAAGGCATTCATTCACCAATTCCCATGGCAGGCAGGTGTTGAGCCATCTCCAGGACAGCAGGGCTCCATCACACATAATGGCTACTTGAGAAGACAAACACCATCACTTCCAATGTCCCCCTTTCTCCTTTGTCTTCCTAGTTTATATGCTAAGCATGACTTCACCATGGTGTGGGATATTCCTTGGATCAGTTGGGGTTAGCTCTTCTGGCTGTGTCTCCTCCCAGCTCCTTGTGCACCCCCAGCCTGCTCACTGGTGCAGTGGTGCGAGGAGCAGAAAAGGCCTTGGCTCTGTGTAAGCACTGCTCAGCAGTAACAAAAACATCCCTGTGTTATTAGCACTTTTCCAGAACAAATCTAAAACACAGCCCATAGCAGCTACTATGGAGAAAATTAACTCTACCTCAGCCAAAACCAGCACAACTACACAATATGAACAGATCAGCAGGAAAAAACAGCTGGTGTTGAGGACAGCATGTTCCTACCACATGTTGGGAAGATTTATATTTACTTGATTCTGGTCTGGCCCTTCCTACTGGATAGCCATTAGTTGTGGAAGTTCAATATGCTCATTCCCTGAGCACATCTCTGAGGTTGGTTTCATTCTTCATTAGGCTACCAAAGCACAGTGAGCAGGGGCAGTGGGTGGCTCACCTCAAAAATGCTGACCAGATCTGAAGCAAAACATCAACACAGACGCACCCATATAACTGTTAATTCTCTTTCACTAATACACAGCCACACTTCTTCAAGAAGTGGAAGCTTATCCCTCCCAATGCTTCTTTTTTTTTTTTTTTTTTCTCTACTCATTGTTATTTTCATCTCTTGTTTTCTTCAGAGCTGTTTGACTGTGACCATTCTGGACATTTACACACAACTTCTCACTACCCTTGTATATTTTGCATGTTTCCTATCACCTTCCATTCTCAAAAGCTATGTTTGACTACATAGTTATCATTCAGCTGCATAACAGTTTGGCAGGACATCTGCCGTGTCCAAACTTCCTGTATTAAATCATCAGTTATGAGACTGGGGACTGGAGGTTGGGAAGAAGGAAGTGGTGTTTAATAGAAGGCAACAACTATTAAAATATTTATCTATTTATTATTATTAAAGAAAGATAAATAGAATTAAAACTGCTTTTGTTAAATCTGAGAACACAGCATGGCCTTAATTCTAAATTTGCAATGGGAGCTAAACTGTATTTCATAAAGCTCTGTTAAAGAGATTCCATGAAAAATATAGACTTTTTGACAGGAGCATAGCAAGTGGCCTCTAATAACAAGCTTAACACCAGCATTGTTTCACTTGCTCCTCCCCTGCTTCAGAAGCATTAGTAGATTTACTTCTCTGCACAGAAGTCATATTCTGACAGTACCATACTAAGAAAAAAAAAGACTCTCATAAATACTTGAACAATCATTTTTTTCCTTTTACTTCAATTGCTCTACAGTCAATGATTAAATTTTACAACCCTTAGTCATAAAGGACTGTAAGGTACGCTGAAGGCAAGACCCATTGCAAACCAAAAGAAGTGGCAAAACAGATAATACTGTCGTGGTTTAAGCTGTAAATCAGCCACTAAGTTTGTTCACTCACTTCCGCCTCCTAAAAGAACTGTCGTGGTTTAAGCCGTAAAACAAGCAGTTTTGTTCACTCACTTCCCCCTCCTTCTTCCCCC
>JANRGW010035286.1:52897-73525 GCA_024733675.1 Psilopsiagon aymara
ATGGGGAGAAGAATCAAAAGAATGTAACTCCCACGGGTTGAGATAAGAACAGTCCAATAACTAAGGTATAACACAAACCACTGTTACTACCACCAATAACAGTAATGACCAGGGAAAATACAAGGGAAGAGGATACAAATGCTCACCACCCGGTGACCATCTGAACCTGGACATTTTTTCACCTGGACATAGTAAATGGAGATGGGTGCTATGCTAGCAGCATCCTACTCTTGTAAGTCTACTGCTGCACACCCAAACTCATGGGCTATAGAAGCTGGCATGTCCTAGCCATCTTCCCCTGGTACTCAAGAGGCCACAGTCTAGTCTCTGACAGCATGTAATATCTGAAGTTTTAGTTTGGAGATTGAGATTTTACGTCCTAGGGATGCCCATAAGAACTACAATTTCTGTTCTGATGAAGAAATCACTCATGACTTTTCTCAGCAATGCAGAGTTTTGATAGGCCACACTCACATGGCTGTAATTATGGAGGACTTATAAAGAGAAATAGAGTCTCTGTAGATCTGCTCCAAAGATTTTGTTAAACTAACACATAGGGGTTCTTCCACTACTGGTCTGAGTGCTTATATATGTGTATGTGTTTCTGCTCCTTGAGTGAAGGCTTGCAAATTTTCAAACTGAGAAACAGTCACTTATAAATTTTCTAAATAAGCTTTCAGATGATGATCCCTGTGGCTGGAATGTTCATGAACTTTCTCTACTATTTTTTCAGATTAAAAACATTCACAAGAACATCCAGTGCCTTTCTCTCTGCTTTGAAGAAATCTGAAGACTGTCTCATCAGCAAAGCTTTTTTCCCATAAGATTCAGCTTATTTGGGGCTGTTGAGATGAAGGGTTGGGTTTGGGGGGGAATACAGTAGCTTTCTAGATTGAAAATATGCAGCTCTTATTTTCTTGTATACAAACCTAAAAATTCACCACATGCCAGTTGAATGCATCAGAGCAATGTTATTCCTAGAATCAAAAAAGAGACAAGGTCCTCTCTGGGTAGCTGTGTCCATGCAGGATGTCTGGAAATACTTGATGGAAGATGGGAGAAGCTATTTCCCTGTAGCAAGACGAAAGTAATATAAATTCCCTAACTTTCCTCTTCCTTTTCCAGTGTTCCTGCCAATATCTCATACACTTTTAAGATTGAAAATGTTTATTCTTTACTGTATGGCCAGCACTTCACTTTTGTTTTTTTAGCCCATGACAGTGTTACACTATCACCACATGCTCTTTTAAGCCTTTCCTCACTGTGGTCACAAGAGGGAAATTTCAACACATTCAGACTATCACAGCAAGTCTGCCCCAAAAATCGCTTTGCCTTTAGTAGGGACCAAATTGCAGGATACCATTCATTATTAAAATTTCAGTTTCATTCAGTGTACAGCTTTCCTGTGTATGCACCTTCATGGCAATAGCAGTATGTCTGGCAGGATGCTCACTAAGTCTGGCAGCTCTTCAACAGAACACTCAGTTCATAGCAACACATTACCAGAAAGAATACTGTGAGATGGACAGAGATATGGCCACTCAGACAGCAAGAACCTGCAAGGATATAACAGAAGTCTTTAAAGAGATACACTGACTTGTCTGAGTCTTGTCTGAAAGGTTTCCATTCTCTCAGGTCATATACTACTGCCACTGACATCAGCCAGATTTCCAGAATGCTTACTTTGCTCTGTTTTTTTCAAGTGGTAGATGTTTATAGGACACAATCAGCAAAGAGAGAAAGAAAGAATTCTGGACTGGACTTTGGAGTCAGTTCTCCCACTCCCGACTTCTCCTGACAATCCCCAGGCCTAACGACCAATACCATGTGCTGTCAGCATTTGTTCAAGTCCCTAGGGAGAGAAAGAGGTATGTCAGAAATGCTAATTTTGGGAGAGAGGGCAAAGCAGAGGTAGGATGACAGAGTACTTTTCCACCTGTGCTTTGATGGAAGATAATAACACTTCTTGGGTAGAAAACTAAGTATTTGCATATACAATAAATTAGATGAGCTTAATGGAAGAGAGATGAGGAAGGCTATCACTGCCTATTAACTCAGTTTAGCACAATAGACAGTCTTGGTCTTGTGCTTCTCAGACAAGCAAGAACAGGTTATTTTTTGTCATATCAGAATGTGATTCCAAGTGGCAAAGAGAGTATAAAACAAGACCAAAAATTCTTAGTTCTTCACCTTGTTAGTGCTAATTTGTCTACATACTGGAAGTTTTTCCAAACTAAGAGACCAATTATAGTAAGACTTGGCTTTTCACAGGGGAAAAAAAAAAAAAATGGCAATTGAAAATAATCCAGAGACTGCTTTTTAGTGTATTCGATGGACATATGAAATCAGTAAAGATAATAGTCGTTAAAAAGAACAATGTCTTTTTAGTGTCTAATTTGGTAAAGGCATCTGCCCACACTGAGCTCATAGCAAAAATATGGCTATAGAGAAGAGTGACTCGGTTTGCATTCAACAGGAATGGACTCCATCAGCACAAGCTAGAAGGAAGTTGCATGCCTCACACTCCTAAGCCCCTTTGAAAATCTCAGCCACAACTTTTTTCCTGCCAGATGGGTTGATGACAAGTAGCAAACAGAAACATTCTGGTCTAGTGCTATTAAAATCATTACTGGTGAAATTTGGAAAAAAGGCATCAGCATTCTTTCATTATATTAAAATATTCTGTCTTTTATGAGCTGAGTCATAACAATCTGAGACATATTTACTACTCAAACAATTTTTAAACATTATAAAGAGAGTACTTGCTCAGAATATTGCTACCACAACCAAGACAATTAACATTTTCAACCTTAATATGAATAAACTCCCAACATTGGTATTGCAACAACACGAATGCAGTACCTCTTCCATTAATACTGCTCAATGAGGAAATTACTTTAATTTATGGTAGCTGGCAGTTATATATATTTATGACTTCTCAGCAAATGCAGCTCAGAGTGCAAAGGCACGTTTTACTACTCTAAAATAAGCCCTTAGTCTTAGGGCTTATTTGTTTAAAATAGATGAGATGCTACATCCCTCCTACTGAATTACACCACAAGAGCAGTCAGTAGGCCATCTGAATTCTGTTTTCCCATCCTACATCAGGATCCCTTCAGATTAGATTTATTGTTGCCTTCCCTCAATTGCTCCAACCCACAGTAGTCTCCTTTCTGATGATCAGAGCTAAAAATAGTTCCCTCCAAAGCCCAGCTCAGTAACTGTAACATCCAAACACACAGAGAAGGCAGATGTGCTAGCTGGTAGCTGAATGTTCTCTTTCACCACTTGGAGCCAAGAAATAAGACTCCAGTGCTGGGCTCAGAATAAGGACTCAAGTCTGAAAAACTAGTGCTGAATTTGAATGGTAAGTTGCTTTTGAACAGTAGGAACAAACTCAATTACAAAAAAGCAGGCAACTCTAACACAAAGAAATTCACTTCTGTGCAGGGACCAGTAAACCCTTCAAAATAAACAGATTAGAGGGCATGTGAGTTCACTGTGTTATCAGTCTGAGTAATAATATTAGCCATACAGAATTATTTATAATCTGCAGGTATCTTTCTCATATTTTAAAGATGTATTTCTTAATACATTTCTTTATTTCTTTATCCATTATTGCCAGCCTTACAAAAAGAGGCAGTAGTCTGTTACTCTGAGTGATCCCATTGAAAACTGGAACTGAGCTACCCAGTATCAGTAAAAGGATTAGAAGATGTATGTGAAGCTGTCTCTATATAGCTTTTCTTCTCATTCTTCTACAAATCAATAAAAGCTCTTTAAAGTGAAAAAGTTCTTCCCAATAATGCAAAGTAAATTAAATTATTTCTACATTTTGCACTCTTAAATGCTTTGCAGTTAGGCTCTGTGCCAGGATTCTACTTCACTGGATCATTGCTTGTATAACACAATTAGGTAAGCATCCTGAATGAAAGCACAGTCAAGCGTCCTTACACACATAGACACACTGGAGTTCTTTGAACAAACTATAGAGAGGTTAATGCAATCCCAGTGGTTCTACTTTGGATATTTTCCTCAGATTTTGCTGACATTGATATTTTTTGCCTAAGACCAGCCTCAGTATCTATCAAAGCCAACAACAACACTGCATTTGTGCCTGTCCAGTAACAGAGATGGGCTCTAAGACAGTCTGAAACCATGTGAATAGCAATGGTGTTGATGTGGAACCATCCACTGTCATTCAAAATGGTCCCAAGAAGAAGAATGGGACACTGTCCAAGAAGTTCAATATGCAGAATGAATCGACCAGGCAAGATGAAGGATAACTCAATTTTTTATATCATTTTTATATGAATGCATTAATATGGACACCAAAAGAAGTTAGACCAACACAGAATCAAGAGCAAGGCTACACATGTAGGTACAATGGAGACAAGGCTAATATTGAACTCTGTAGATGTGATTGTTCTACTGCACTAAAGCCTGCCTGTGAATTTGGCCTCCTCTGGTAGTAAAGTATTAGAATATTCTCCAGGACAGATTTGGCACAGTTCAGCTACCACAGATCCCCCATATTCTCTGATGCCATTTAGCAGCTGTAACTAGGCAGTGACAATTCCCAACCCGTCGGCCTTCTTCTGGAGAATTCTGTTTGCTAGTACTTGGCTGTGGTACCTAGAACATTTCCAGACATGTTTAACTTGCTCTCATAGCACAGAGTTTGTGATCACTAGTTTATTTTACATGAAAGTGTCTGTGTCTTGAATTAGGATACGAAGATAGCTGGGAATACAATAGCAATTGAGTTTCCAGGGCAGTTTGCTGCCTTGAAGGAAGCACATGGATCTGAGGCTAATCAAGCTATTGTGGGAGATAAGGTGGGAGAAAGTCCTCAGGTAGCAAAGAACTGGTGGTAGCAGAACTGGTTTTGAATCCACAGCCCTAGGATCAATCCCAGCATCATGCCTCAGGCAATGAAACTTCCAGGGCTGTTTGTTGTTTACTTTATGGCTGTTATTTTGGGGATGATTTTTTCCGGGTTTTCTCTTTGCCTGGGAACATAGCCAGGGTCTGGCATGCTGCCAAATACATAGGCTAGCACGGATAGCTATGCCTCAGCCTCAGACCCACCGCAGCGCTCTTCGACCTGGACCTTTGTGCTCTGCCATGCTCCAGGGATTTTTGTGAGGCTTTGCCAAAAATTATGCCTTGTACTCATAGCACCCTAAAGATCCAAGTCATCCTTTCCTCTCCCTTCACCCCTCCAGCTTACCATCATCATTGCAGAAATCACATGAACACATGCACAGAAGAACCAACCACTGTTTTCCTTAATCAGAATTGCTTAAATAAAACTGAGGGAGAGAAGAAGGGCAGTGAATTCAGTAAAATGAAGTGAATTAGATTAGTTTGAAGCTTTCTTCTGTGTCTAATACTTAATCAAAAAGTTATTGATTGTGTATGGGATCTCTGTGAATACTTCAAATGCTGAAAACCTGAAATTGATCTTTAGCCTAAGGTAGTACAGTAACATTCTGCAGACACTTCCCAGTAACAAAAGGACTGCCTTTTTGCCCTACATAGGTTGCTGCTGTTATGTTGTTGCCGCTGTTATGTTATTGCTGCTGTTATGTTATGGGACAATTCAACAAGCTAAACACTACTGTATTCATCTTAGAAGGAAATGGCATTCCTGTATTGTCAATAGCAGACAATAAGATCCTCAAAAGGAGGCAGATATCAATGTCACAACTGGTACAAAGGAAAACTCTCTGAGGATGCATATAACTTCTTGCAAGGTGGCAAGTTCAGCCTTGTTTAACTCCATCTCCATATGCGCCCTCCTTTGTTGTGTGTGGTCAATCATGGGATGAGGGAATTATGGCCCTGGAGCATGGAGTCTTGCCTCTGTTGCATACAGCAGCTGCTCAACCATTGTGAAGCATGGATTCATGCAGCTGTTCCCACATACTGAGAAGACAGACATGGTGTACTGAACTTGTAGCAGTGAGATGTAGGTAATGATTAGATGCTATATATCTGATGCTGACTGATTTCAGAAAAACAGACACCCAACAGAAGGCCCATGAAAACACCCACACAAAGCAGCAGGATGGGTTCCCCACAGTGAAAAGCCAGCCTCATTACTTTGCTGTAACTGACAGGGGAACATGCAATGGGAGGCTGCCTGCAGTTGAAAACAACTACCATGTGCTGATACAGAGGTGACCATCTTGAAGGTGTTAAATGGCGCAAATCTGCACTGCCTGATGACCCAGGAGTGGGTGGCTTTGGTATTAATGAGCACAGAGCCATAAGCCAAGGACTCCACTCTTATGGGCTGACATCCTCTCTTGTGCCACTGGAGAAACTGTCAGATCCCACCCGCTCTTCATGACTCCAATCCTAAACTTACCGCCTCTCCTGACAGCAAGGCTGTGCCTATGAGTGTTGTGCAATCTGTTTTGGTCAAAATTAGGCCATGAGGCAGTTTATCTTAAAACATTTAAATACTTCTGCCTTAATCTTTGTTAACCCAGCTCATTTTCACTGCAACAAGACCTCTAATATACAGGCCATAAGGCTTTTTGTATCACAGTAAGTTTATATTATGAGCTATGTTGAACACAGAAAAAATGCAAATACTTTTCTGGTTTTGTTGTTTCATAAAGTAATTCAGACCACAGGAAAAAAAATGTTAAACTACCTTTTAGACAAAGAAAGGGTACAGAACAACATATCCTCCTGCTTCCCCATCATATAACCGATCACCATTCTTAAGTGCACAAATAAAATAAGAGTAAATTGAAATAAATCACACAGATTATATTGCATAGTTTCAAGCCCTACATTATGTCTTGGCTGTAATAATATACATTATCATTAATGGCTTTCACTTTATAGTGCTGAAAGTCAGATTTGTTGTTGTCATCTTCATTCCTTGACCTTTACGATCTGCGTTGCTCACATGAAAGTATTAGTCTGCTGTCACACTTCAAGAAACCATGTAATAAGGTCAACTGTGCTTCACTCCAAGTCATCTAAAGCTACTTTAGCATATTTGCTTTGCGACAAAAGAGTAAAATCACTGCAATTATCTACAATGATAGTTAGATTTCATGCTATATACAATTCAATTTCCAATTATATTAGAAAATGCTAGTGCCAGAGGACTAGTGTAAAACTTTATTGCCATGAATTCAATATTCATTTAACTGAGATGAAAAAAAAAAGGATAATTTCAAGTTCTGAAGTGAATACCTATATTCTCGAGAAAAGTCTAAATGAAAAACATTATTATGTAACATCCATTTAAAATTGCTTGTCTGCTTTTCATTCTTGATATACATTAGGATTTTCAGGGTTTGGAGAAGAGAGGGAGGTTACATTTCATGTAAGAGTTCAGAGTTGAGAAAATAGTTTTACTGCTGAACATTTAAATTCCTACAGAGAGAGTTTTGTGAGATATTGCAGCATATCAAAGAAATCTGCATTAAGAGTATATTGCTTCTTGAATTAAGGAAGTTGACAGGAAAAAAAAATGCCCTGTTCAGCAGCCATCACCATAAAATCATAGAAATGCAACTACATTACCACGAGAATTCAATCTGCCAACTGAAGAGCGCAACTACATTTTCTGCTTACAATATGTAAAAGATCCTAAGCACTTCCTTAAATCCTTTCAGGTTTTTTGAGCTGTAATGGTCATTCCTTACACTAAGTATGGAAGATGCTTTTATTCTGTGGCTTTGCTGAGCTTTGCTATATCCTCTTAAACAGCAGTGAAAAGGAAAATGAAGGCACATTTGCAATGGCAGTGGACCAGTGGAAAAGGAAGCCAAAGGAAGGCAGCCATCTAGCAGCTGCCTGGCCACTTACATAATCAGAAGATGTCCAGTGACATATAGCTAGTTGGTATCTTTGCATTGTAAGTCAGAGTGCACAGTAGTTTCAGCTTTTGCTATTATTCCTAAATAAGATAATCAGGCTGAACCAGCACTTCACCAAATTTGATCTGAACCATGAGATTAATTGCTACATCTTTAATTACCCAACCACTGACCCAGATAGCTCCTATTTCTACCTCTGCATTTCAAAATCCTGAGCACATCGCGGATGCCACTGGATCACAAATTAACACCAGCAACATTGGCAAAGGTCGGGCACATTTGGTTGAAATAATAACTTATGGAAAAAATGACTTCTTAAAATACATTGCATGGGTTTTTTTTCCCCTTCTCTGATCTTGAAGATCTGAGAAGGTTAAACATTGCTTCACTGTAAAAGGATTGCCTAGTCATCTATGTTTTACAGCAGTTGGAGCTATAAAACTCTAGAAATAGTATTCTAAGATTGCCTATGCATATACACATAGCAGAGGCAGAGAAAGGACAGAATTCCTCTTCTGTGCAGCTATAGTGAAAAGAGACCCAGCCAGCTTATTCAGTGCCTACATCCACATTACCAGCAAGATTTTGTCAAAGCAGAGATTGTTCAGAAAAGAACATGATTAAGTGCTAATTTACTAAGAAAGATTTTTTAAAGTTTAGTCTGGCTCAGAAACAATTTAATAGAGGCATAATGGCAGTGTGAGTATGCTGGGTGAAATATGTATTATTTAGCATGTATGGGGAAGAATTAACAAAGGGAATACATAGAATTAATATCAGGAAAAGAAACACAGGAAGACCAAACTACTATAGTGCAGGCATTTTAGGAACTGAGTCATGGGCACTTTTATGCCACTCCCAGTAACAAATTGCTGTGTCAAGCCCTTAGGAGCATTCTGTAGAATGCCTGATATGCTCTGATGTGGAGAGCAGCCAGTTCAATGGCAAAGAACAGCAATTGCTTTCCTATGTCTGATTTTTATGCCTGTTAACTTTCTTTCCAGTTATACTGTGGGAAGAACTCTTGTAATAAGAGGTATTCTGTATAAAGCATAAATTCCTATAAAATAAATTATAGACTTTGTAAAAAAACAGAAAAGGCAATTATAATCTTCCCTGGAAATAATTAATCAAGCTTTCTGCAGTGAAAAGTTTTGAAAGCACATAAAGCACACATTTTTACAGAAAATGTAAGTTTTCTCTGAAGAAATGGGAACTATTACACATTTATGAATGTTTATGCCATTGTCATTATTTATTTTTGTTCTCATAATGATGCCGCATTCCAGGACAGGAAACTACTTCTGTTTTGTGCATTACTTGTGCCTAACAGCTGAGCTTGTTCCGCTAAATGAGAAAAAAGTGCTTTTACAACTGCACTAGCTTTTCATTCTCCTTCCCATTGACTTATTGCTTTCATTTTTCAACCAGTTCACTGAAGGTTTTCCTGTAGCCAGCTTGTTAATTTTGAAATTATTATTTTCCCAGCAAACGTCTCTCTCATGCATCTGAGTGTACTGCTCACTAGCTACTGACTTAGGAAACCAGCATATAATAGGACAGATCCTTCATGAGGATTCTGAGCAATTGTTGTGCATGCCCTTTTCCCGAGTTGCAGAGAATGACACACACATGATATGGAGCTGATATGGGGTTATTAGACAGCTACAGCCACTTTTGCCAGGTCTCTACAAATCCTACATGTATACCCTGCCAGTATTTCACAAAAAAAGCTGCAGAACTCCTGATGAGCTGTTATTATTCTCCAACCCTTGGAAAACAACACAGACAGGAAACTATATTGTATTAGCATTATTTATTCATGTTTAGGTTCCTCATCTAAAGCCACACTGCATTTTGCCAACTGTTATATACACACAGCGGTAAAATAGCATCTTCACTGAGGAGTCTACAAGCAAGGTATACCAAAAATATAGCAAGAGAAGAAGAGACTATCAGAGAAGAGAAGACTATAATATAGATATAAAATATATAGATATATATATAATAGATAGATAGATAGATAGATACATACATACATAGATACAGAGATAGATGGATACAAAATATATCAAGAGAAGAAGAGACTATGCAGGACTACCTTGTCTCTATCTGCAGAGCAAAACCAAGACCGTAAGACAGGCCAGTACTGTGGTTACTAGGTTATCATCTAAAATACAACTTGCTGCCACTACAGACTTCTTTTTTCTTTTTATTTTGCCATATTTATATAATCCACTTAATAAAAAGACTTAGAAATGTGTAAAAGTTCATTTATAATTATGTTCCTAGCCAAGGCTTTAAACTTAATTGAAAGACCATGATCATTATATAAGGCCAAAATGTTAAAATTTAGATATTTAATTCTAAACATAAACATACAGCTTCACAGAAATTATAGATTACAAGTTTTTTCAGAGGGCATACCATTCTGTCCACACAAATCTGCTCCCATATACTCTGAATGGGTACTTTGCATGGTAAACACAATATGAATTTGAGGAACAGAGATGAAACCAGCTTCCCAGTATTTTAACCTGTAAGTCATCAAATCACATTCTTTATTTCCGTAGGTAACACAAATAAAATTCTGCACACAGCAGCCCACTTCATCTCTATCAGACATCAACTGGTTCAGCCAAAAAGAAAGAGGTCGTATTTCATGTGTTACAGCTTGCACAATTCAACTGGAGGAAATGCAGTACACAACTTTGCTCTGACAACACTGTGTCTCTGACAAGCACAGCAGAAGTACACTCTTCCAGAAACATTTAAGCACCAAGACACTGAATTTTTCTCATCCCACAGCATATCTATGTCCTGAGGGAAACATCTCTTACAGTCCAGTTCCATGATTTGTTTAAGATGGCAAGATACAGCACTGTGATTTGAAAGGGCTGTCCCCCGCTTTTCTTACCACCAGCCTGCTTTGGTTTCATGGCATCATGTATCCCTTGGGCTGTGGTAAGGATTTGGATAGCTGCACTCAAAACCAGCAGGGAACTGGTGTCAGTTCAAAAAACCCCAACACAATGAAAATGGGTTATATTCCATGGGCTGGAATGAGAAACTGCATGAGATGAGGAAAGAGTGGAGCTATCTTTTCTGGTAGATGCTTCTAGCAAGACCTGAAACAGGTCATCCATAGCTTAAACATATTTTCAGTCTTGGCTTACTTAGAGATTTACCTCAAAATTTGTTTAATTTCTTAAACATCCTTTTTTCTTTGTCTCCTGGTATACTACCTCATGTTATTTGTTCCCCAAATAACTCTTACATTCCCAACTTCTGAAAAAATTCATAAGTCTGCTCAGAATTTGTTGGCCAAAACTTATTTAAGGCACATGCCTTATGATAAAGTGTTTGTTCACAAGCCACATGGGAAAGAGTACTCCCAAACTGTAGGGCTTCTGAGACTTCATCACTGTACTTTTTCAGAATGTAGTACATGAAAAGCCTTATGGTACATGCTGGTCAAAGCCTTCTCCTTGAAGGAGGCAAATCTTCTGTGCCTCCAAGCCTTCATTCTGCATACTGCAAGCTGCAATTGGTCTGAGCACCCTACTCGAGGCATTTTTGTAATGCTTCACGAAGAGCTCTTGGTAAGAGAGCAGTTTCTCAGTTTATCACGAGAGCATGTGGAACTTCCCTGCACTTTCAGTCATCAAGGCTCTTTTGGGCTAAAAATGTGGAAAAGTGAACAGTGTGTTTTCTATGTAATAAAAATTCCTGCAGAGTACACTGGAAATAACTCTAGCCTCCAGCACTACTATGTGTGTCCTGTCCTCACACTCCCATTTCTCCTGGCTGTCTGCTCTGAACTTTTTAGGCTTCCAGAGCTCTCAGTTCTGACTTCCAGGACTGCCAGATCTCCTTTGCAGGCTCTCTCATCTCCTGGCTATTACCCATGACTCTTCATAAACTCAAATTGGCTTTGCTTCTCTTCAAGTTATAATTACACTCTAGAACTCCTTTGTTTAAACAGAAGACTGCAGAGGAAATAAGATCTCTTTAAGATTTGGAATTTTGTAAAAATTGGAAGCCCTATGCTTTTTATGATAATCATAAAGTTTAGAATAGCAACTTATAATTCACTGTAAAAACGTGTTTTCCTTTTGTGGTGGGTTGACCTTGGCTGTCCATCAGGTGCCACCAAGTTGCTCTCTCAGTCTCCCTCCTCAGCAGGACAAGGAGAGAAAATAAGATAAAGACCTCAGGGATTGAGAAAAAGGTAGGTTAATAAAGAAAAGCAAAGGCCAAAGGCCATAAGGAAGCAAAGAAGAGCAAAAAAGATTTATTCCTTACTTCCCATCAGCAGTTGATATCCAGTCACTTCCTTGGAACTCCACCCCAGCCAGACCCAGTGCACCTTTTCAAATTTTCATTTTTTTCAAATGCATACATTTGAAAGACAATTCAGACTTTATCAAATGCCAGGCTGTTCAATTTGCTGAAATAGCTTAAACCTACAGACAAATATAAATACAGATTGCAAACACATATTTTAACTAAGGGCAAGGAAAGTTGTAGGGCTTTGTTTCCACATTCGATAGGCAGATATTCTGTTCTCTGATTGTCTTGATATGCCAGTACTTCCAACGCCTTAACATAATGTCTCCATAAACACTGAGGCAATTCCGTATTCTACTTTCCATTAACTTCTGCCAGTGATCAAATGATTGTCTGAAAGGATCTCAAAAAATGAGTACAACTGAGAACAAATACAGCCAAAATATTAATTTAAAAGTTTGAAACCTTATGAAAAATTTTTGCTTCTGTTTTTTCAGTTCTAATGGTATCACAAGAAATGTTGATATAATTGTTGAGCGGATATTTGTGTGTAAAGCACAACAAGCTTAAGATAAAAACTGCTTCAGTAGTAAGACAAGATCAAAGTTTAAAATGTTTCATTTAGGTGTGATGATAATTCTGTTAATTGAGCAATTTCAAAGGTATGCAACTTTAGCTATTGCAATTGCTTCCTTTGTAATTACTGACTTTTCAAAGAGCTTGGGTTCTCTCTGCAGATCCTTTCAACTGACCACTGTGTCAACATCATAACAAGACGAGTGGGAAGCCAGTCTCCTGAGAGCAGATTCATGCTGTATTGGTCAATCTTGTCTACTGCTACTATAAGCTAGTCAGTTCTGCACAACAGAAAGTCCTGGATTTTCTCAGTAGCTGTCTTTTACAGAAAATCAGATGCAGGTAGATCAGCTTGTTGAGACAAATATCTATTTTTTGATACTTTTAGGAATCACAAATACTCTGGGAATATATGTGATTTCTTTGCATCCAGTGTCAACGTGTTGATAGCTTTTAAATGGTCTTCCATATTGCAATTACGATGAAACACTGCTATCTAGCCACTGTTATTTCAACTGGGCATATTAAAAAAAAAGGCAGAACAGTAAGAATGCCTTTATATTAAACCAGTTATCTACGTAGATTGGACATTTTATTCTCTCTTATATGTAAGTACTGCCATATTACTAAATTCCTCAATTGATACAGAATTCCACGTATCTTCAATGAGGAATTCAAAACCGGGGTGCTAAGAGCAGCAGGAGGATGAACAGTGCCTTCATTGAGTCATTTGTCCATCTTGTATTTACTAATTGATTCTATAATGACTGTTTATCATTTATGATAACACAATTATTTTTTCATAATTTTATTGTATTTCCAAATGAGAAGATAAATTTTGGAGGGAAAACATAATATCATTATTCTGGGGCGGAAAGGAAAGTAGAGAAATAGTCTGAGTTATGCAACACCAGCTCAAAAAAAGTTATTTTATCACTACTTGCAATAAGTCACAACTCAAAAAGGGCACAGTCTGGAATGTCTTCTTGCAATTCTAGCTTGAGCTAGTAGGACAATGTTTGGCAGAGCTCAGCTGTCTTCATAACAAAATGTCTCTGCACAAATATTGCTCATTACAAATTAAAAACAGTAATGGAAAAAGCTACAAATATAAAGAAAAGAGACAGAAAATTCTGTTTGCCTTTGAGCAAAGTATCAGAAAAGAAAAATATTTAATCTTTCAAAAAAACAATTTCTGAGAGGATGTCTTATTTAACACAAATTAATATGAAAAATAAGATTATATTGATTAATTTAATAGAAAAAAACACAACACAGTTATATAGAGTAATAAAAATATTGATTCGTTATTATAATCACAAAAATAATGAAAATGCTTATTATATTACAATGTCATATCAATAAGTGAAAATTATATCTGCAACAGTTATCTATGGAAATATGTTTCTATTTAGTTTCTAAAATAATTGTTAAATCCATCTTTACTAAGCACCTTTTTGTATTAAAGATCTCACATGACAAACAGTTCAGTGATTTATTGCTTGTTTGCATGGTTTTATAACTAATAAAAATGTGCATGTGGGGCTCCTGTGGTTGTTTTTCCTTCTAGACAAGATTTTTTTTCAAAAAACTTTGCTACTTAAAGTGATTTTAAAAATACATAAGGTCCAATTTTGATCTTTTATCTAATTTTGTGCAACTGGGCTGAGCCTGTGTTACAAGGATTTAGAAAAATGATGGGGTGAGAAGACTTCATATAAATGCATCACAGATCTTAGCACAAGTAATGAGTTATTTTACTCATTTTTCCTTATCCCCTAATCTCACCTTTTAAAAACACACAATGAACAATTAAGAAGCAAATTAGTAAAAACTCATTTTTTTTATCTCCCACGTCCAAGCCTGGAGACCAAAACCTCATTCCCTTCAGTGCTGTGTCAGATCCAAAACACAGGACACACTTCCCAGCTGTGCTGCAAATGAAGAATCTCTGCATTGGTATCCATGACCTTTCTCTGTTGCCTACAAGGCCTTAGACATAGCAAGCCCATTGCAAGCTTTCTTCTGATTCTGAAGGCCAGCAGGCCAAGATTTCAGTTTCCTTTCCTCCTGTGTCCTCCAAATTTTCTTTTTCCATACACATTTGGAAATACCGCTCTTGGCTCACGTGCTAACTAGACTCCATCTGAAACCTCTATCCTCATCAACAAAACCACCCAGCTGGTCTGAAGGTCAAATCTACTTTATTCTTGTTGCCAAGATTAACAAACAGCTTCAAAGCAAGACCCTCGATTTGTCAGAGTTTCTGTATTATGGATTCATTCTCCTGCTCCAGGTTTGGCAGCACAGCCTGTTTCTCCAGCCCCAGCTGCGATGTACTTATAACAGAAGCTGTTAATTTAATAACTGAAAACTTGCTGACAATACTCCACTTTTTCCAGCTCTACTCAGGATCAAACTCACTCACACAAGCACCATAAAGAGGAGTAAAACCAAGACAGGGAGATAGAAAGCCATCTCTCTACAGCAGACAAGCCATCTTATATCAGGAAGGTCTACTGCAACGTCATAGGCAATTGCAGTAAAAAAAATGAGCAGCATACCTGCTAACATGGATTGACATTTTAATGCGAAGGAAAGCTTCCATCCCTTTTTTCATGCCAGATGGCATCAAAATCACTAAACGACAGAGAATTGCACTATCTTATGGCAAAAGTTGTCATAGTTCTGCAGGAGATGACAGGTTTGAATAGGAAATCACAAAGAAATGTATTTCTGTGACATCACAGGTATAAGACTTTGAATACGACCAGAAAATATGCCCCATTTCCAGGAGTTTTACCGGCCATGATTGACTGATTAATTTATTTTTTAAAAAAAGAATTATTAGTTTAAGAAAGTACATTAACTGATTGATGAACCCAGTAATATGGTCTCTAAGTAAACAGGCCAGGCACATCTCCTGTGACATACACGAACCATAAGGAGTCCCTGAGGCACTGAAGAACTCCCACTGCAGAAGCAGGGTGATGGGTTTCCCCACATGCCTCCTCTGTCCCTTGAGCTCTCTCACATGGCAGAGAGGGAGCCCGACAGGTTTCCCTGCCTTCCCTTCTTTCAGCAGCGCCACAGAGCACTTGTGATGTACAGCTTCATGTATGAGTTTTGGCTCTGTGGCATCTCAGATGTTTCTCACCCCTAACAGTAGTCCAAAATTGGAAATAACATAATGATACCTTTCTCACCACACACACTCACTGCGATATGCCCTTTTGACTTGCACTAAGATGTATAACCTACAGCATCTGGGTTTTACTCTTATGGCTTCTCAGCTTTCATATATGTGTGCGCTACAGTAAACCACTTGCTTATCTAAAAGCTCTACATTAGAAGTTCGAAGTCAGGAAAGACTTTGTTTGCTGTAATCCTGCACTATAAAACAACAATTAACCTATCTTCAGAGGAAATTATTTTTAGAATTTATTCCAGACATGTTTAGTCTGCTTGAAATATGTTTGCACTGTCTCTGACTTCAAAAAACATTATGTAAATATTTATTGCAGATTCCTGATTGTGGCGTTTTTGCTCTGATTGCAAGTGTGACATTTTAAATCATATCTTTACATCTTTCCATATTTAGGGAAGGGAATTAGTATCATTTCTTGACATATTTATCTCTTTCAGACTGAACTAGTTAGAGGTGCACTTATGAATAGTAGAAATTTTCCATTAACATAATTTATTACAATAATCATGTATGATACTACTCATATAAATCAAAAAGGAAAGGAACATTGACAGTTTCCATTTTTAAGAATACTATTTATTAATTAGTTTCATGTAGTCACTGATTTTAGTGAAGGTCTGTGTATTTTTGCAATGATTGGTAATGTACATGCTAATAACGACTAATCAGCAAAAAAATGACTTTCTGGATTGGCCTATGGACGTGATGTGATATGACAACTAATGTCATTGTAGTCATATCACTCTTCAAGCCCAGTTGCTGCTACAGAAGCATGACATGGTGTTTGTAAACATGGCATTTTGAAATGGTGCATATTTATCTTCTGTGCAATGTGTAAACACACACCCAGTCATATTACGTTTGTAATGCTGCAAAAAAGGAATCCAAACTTCTTTGCATTAGTATTGGGAATCATAAACAAACTGATCAGAAATGTTCCTGTGTAACAATTTTATTTCCTTCAAAAATGCAAGTTCAGTGAAATCAAAACATTCCTCAGATCTCTTGCAGTTTCTAAAAACCCACCCACCTTCTTACCAGTAACTTGGAAGGTTTTCAAAAAGCAAAATTCAGCTGGCAAACCAAAGCAACTCAAAAAACTGCAAGCCCTCAACAATCTGGGCTCTGTTCCCAAGGTTTTTGTATGAGGTCCTCAAATATTTATCCTTTAAAAAGAGAGGAGACCAGTCCTCATGATTTCCCAAGGATCTCATACCTTGGGGAACTAGGGGCTTTCCTGCCAAGGCAAGGATGTTGGGAATTCACAGTTGTTCCACAAAAAAAAAAAAAGGAAATCTGTTAAGGACTGATAAACTTTATTTATTGCTCTTGATTAAAAAATACTATTTCCTTTCATCTGTTAAAGGACATGCACACTTGTCCTCTTTTAGTTTATAATAAATTCCATCCAGCATTTTTGGGGATATACTCATGTTGGTGGACTTTGTCCCATGACATATGTTGGGACTATTGAGTGATAAAGAAAGAATATGCAGAATATGCAGACCATTAACATAATACCATTATGGGAAGCACATGAAAATCCCATAATCTAGTAGGTATGAAATTACAGTAGTAGTCATTAAACCCATGCTCTCTTCTCAGCTCTCCAAAAAATACTCTGAATGATCTTCAGCAACTCCACTGTCTTTTGTATCAGGGTAAATACTATCTCCTGCTCCATGTGTGTGGTGTAACTGGCACAGGGGTGTCTGGGACTCTGTCAGTAAAAGGTGTTAAATGGAATTTTCTTTGTTTCTTTACAGAATTTTGCTGTACTATTCACAAGTGATAATGCTACAATACCTCCCAGATGACTTTGAAATAGTTAAACCTTTTAATAAGAACACCCATGGCCTCCAGTATAGCATCAGCACTGTAATGTCTGTTAATAAATAGGTTACTTCAGATTTCTTGAAAGGGACCAGAAAGATAACTTCAGTGGTGGAAGTCTTCTGTATGAATCCTTTATGCTAACTACAGCCCAGGCAGCTCCAGTAGACGCTACGCCACAAATATTTCCCAGGCCCAACCTCCGTGGAGCCAGGTTAATTATCTCTAATTTGCTTCCCTTCTTGCACTCTGCTGCTGCTGACAACAAGGGGGTCAGTTACAGCAAGATGTTATGGTGGTTTCTGCAGTGCAGACACTTTTCTGCTAGAAACAAGCAGTACACTATTGACATGGAAGGAAATGCCAAATTGCCTCAAATTACCATATACAGCCACACCCTTGTGCAAGCATAGATTCATATTCAGAGCCTCTTAATACAGTAATATTCCCTGCATGAAATACATTCTGTATTGAGATCCCTCACACTCAATAATGGCTTCTTATGGAACAAATATTCCGCTTGCTTGGTAAGAATAAAACATTAAGAAATCATTGCTGCTGCTACTGCAAAAAAAAAAAAAAGAAGGGATTCTATGTAATGTAAAAGTAGCACTTTTCACAAGCATATATAATTGTTGGTTAGAGAGCAGCTTCTGATTAGCATTCCATTCCTGCTTTAGTTTTTCACCCATGTTTTTGGGAGTGTCATTAACCTACTATATAATTTGCTGCTTTGTTCATTCAGTTCAATCATTCAGTATACTGTCTTGTGGAATTCAGTCATTTTAGTATAACATTTCCTTGAGAAATCTAATATAAAAAAAAAAAAAAAAAAAAACAAACCACCTGATAAGGCATGTGAAAATTCGGAGATGCAAGGCTTATCCCTGTTGTCAACTATCAATTCTACAGAGAAATTCACTGTTCTTACTACACTTCCAAATGAGGTGAGAACAGATGAGATAAATGAAACAATGACAATGACGCAGTGAAACAATGGCAGAAACAGACTCTTCTAAAGACATAAATATAGAAGGAGAAAAATATAACTGAGTTGATTCATACATAACGAGTTTAGTTCTGCCTTTCTGATTCCACTGGAAACTAATACTTAAATTTCGGAACTACAATTGTTAAGTAATAGAGAATTTCACAGTGAAATTACAACATAAGTATGACCATAACCAGTGCCCAGCTACTTTCACAGTAAAAAGGTGTCTCATGCTCAGACAGAGCCTCCTGTGTTTCTGTTTACACTCACTTATCTTGTTCTGTCACTGGGCACCACTAAAGCAGCCTGGCTGCGTTTGCTTCACAGTCTCTGTTCAGGCACCTACATACATTGATATCTTCCCCCTCTGAGCCTTCTCCTGGCTAAGCAGTCCCAGGTCTTACCGCCTTTCCCACAGAAGAGATATTCCAGTCCCATAATCATCTTCATGGCCCTTTGATGGACTATCTCCAGTGTACCCAGCTTGTATTTAAAATTACTATTAATTAATAAAATGCACCATCTATTCAAAAATCTTAAAATATTTTTGTCAGAATCTGATTAATAATTCACAATTTGTCCAAGCGCTCTTCCAAACCTTCTCCTGAGTTAGGGTTTTATGTTGCTCAGATGAGGTACATCTGAGCCCCTGCTTGCAGACTGATGTAACTGAAGAACTCCACTGATGACCTCTAGCACTTTAGCATGGATCCACTCTCCTGTTCATTCAGCCTAGAAAGGTGGGATGTGAGATAGGCAGAAGTCATCTCAAATTTAGGTCTGTACTTTAATGGCAGGCTCAAGACTAGATTCTAGGTCATTTTCATTGCAACTACCCCATTTTTACCAGATATATTCTTTGGGCTGGGTTTGAAGCATGTTGCATATTAAAGGCGAAACTTCGCTCCTGCAGTTACATACTGCTTGCATCACTTTCACGTCTGTCAAACTAAGCGATGCCATACAATCATGCTGTGCAGATAAGACAGCCAATGTCTACCCTGGAAGGGCTTCCATATTTTCAGACCTGTAAGATTTGCAAACACTGGTGTGCAGAAACAGATCTTAAGAGCATGACACTCTAGGACATTTGTGGGACTAGCCAACCCATGCGACTAGTTCAAGAACACTGCAGACTTAGCGCTTGAGCCCCAACGTACAACCAATTACGTGCATAAAAAGCATTCTAGTCCTGGGAGTCCTAACCTTTCATTCACCGCTGTGAAGCATATTTAAAGACAATGCTTTCCATTTAATATAAATTCACTAAGACTCATAGAAATTCTTTGGTCATCCTCCCACAGCAACACCTGAGATGACTGAGATGACAACATGAGTCCCCTCCAGAAGCAATTGGGAGAACTGGCTACCCTGGATTTGGAGAAGGCGGAGGTTCGTAACGACTTCTTTGCCTCAGTGTTCATCAGCAAATGCTCTGACGACACCAACCAATTCTTGGAAGGGAGAGGCAGTGACTGTGAGAATGAAGACCCTGGGCCCACTGTAGGAGAGGATCTGGTTCGAGACCATCATAAGAACCTGAACGTATACAAGTCCATGGGACCAGATGAAATCCATCCACGGGTCCTAAAGGAGCTGGTGAATGAAGTTGCCAAGACACTGGCCATCATATTTGAAAAATCATGGTAGTCAGGTGAAGTTCCCAAAGACTGGAAAAAGGGAAATATAACCCCCATTTTCAAGAAAGAGAAAATGGATGAGGCAGGGAACAACAGACCAGTCAGCCTCATCTCTGTGCCTGGCAAAATCTTGGAGCAGGTTCTCCTGGAAGGCATGCTAAGACACATGAAAAACAACAAGGTGCTTGGTGACAGCCAGCATGGCTTCACTTAGGGGAAATCCTGCCTGACCAATCTGGT
>JANRGW010035287.1:0-24048 GCA_024733675.1 Psilopsiagon aymara
ATGAGGCTCAGAAAGTCCTTGGCCAGACCAAACATCACTAAGCCATAACTAAAAACATTGGTGCTATCAGTGCTGTTGCCAGGAAAAAAGTCAAAAACACAGTGCTGCACCAGCTACCGAGAAGGGGAAAAATTACTGCTACTGCTGAACCCTGGACAGGTAGAAAGCATCTTAATCTGCAGGTGCCGCTATTGAAGTGCTCTCAGATCTTACACCACATGGTGATTGGTTTCTCATATCAAAATTAAAAGGAGACAAAATAAAGTGAGATATACCTTCCCAAATACCCAGCTGAAACCTTTCCTGCAGTTGGAACATTTGCAACTCATTGCTGCGGTGTAAAATACCTGGTGCCAAATAACATGCGTACTCCTGGCTCTCCTTATGTCTTGAGTTCATCTCTTCAGGATTAATTGCAAGCTGCTGCTTCTCTGATTATTTCTGTAAGTTTGATAGGGTCATAATAATTTCTTAGGTTTGGTAAACTGAGAAGCCCTTTATTCATATATGTACAGGGTTTCTTTCCTTTATCTGGCTAGCTCTTTTTATGAAACATTTAATTTCCTCAGAGATCTCTACTCCTGCCTGATATTGGCCAAGATCTCAAAGTCAAGGGAGGAAAAAAGATCTATACAAATATGAATATTGATAAAAGGCATGACTGTGTGAACCTAAATTTCCTGAGAAGCCAGGCTAACATCTAAAAAATTGCAAAGTTTCAAAGCTTATAAATTATTATTGCAGTTGATAACAGTTATGATGACTCAAATGTCTTTAATTTCTGACTTGCCAAGTCCCAGCTGGGACATGCAAAGCCCTGACACTTTGAGGTTGTTCTCTCAAAACACGTCAGTATTTCTCTGAAGCCATAGGGCAGGCTATTGTGCTTCTTCACAAGAGAGTCTCACTGGTCTGACTCACAGGTATTTGGCATTAATGTTATTCCTGTAACTTTTTGCAAGTTCATTTGAAGTTCTCAGATCCGTTTGTTGACATTAGTTAAATCTTAACAGCAGTTTTCTGAAGTAATTAGATACTTGCAGTTTTAACATGAGAAAACAAAAAGAAAATAAAGCTGTCATCAGAAATTCTGTTCTGGTTATATCTGAGCTGGAAAAAACAATTGCCTGTTGCCTGCCCATGATTACCCAGGCCTCGGATCTGCCAATGAAACTGCATGAGTAGCACCTAACCTATTTCTGTCAGTGTAATCACAGCTACCTTACACATGTAAAATGAAAGGGCTTCCTAACCCGCATTATTTTGATGGGACTGGATTTATGGCATAATTACATGGGCAGTTATTCCACAATAGCTGAGGGGAAGGTGTCTTCTGTGAGGGAGTCAATGTTAAACCCTTGTGGGTGGAAAGGGAATCTTAGCTTCTTAAATTGCCAGACTTTCAATGGAGCAGTGTGTTTGTTCATAGCCTTAGCTCCCTGAGAACAGTATTCCACAAGATCATGATTTAGGTACACACAAAAATTAATTGGGTGCATTATTCAGTTGATATATATGAAAATGTCCAAAATATGTATTTCCAAGACAATTAAATTTGATTCAATACTACTCAACTACATAAGGGGAAGGATGTGTGTTGCAGAGTGAATTTTTTATTTAATGGAAAAGTTTAACTCCAAGGGGGTATATTTGTCTCCAGTAGGTTAATGTCTATAAACTTATCAATTTCCTTTTTACGTTTCATAAAAGTGTTGACACATTTAAAGGGACAATCTCTTCTTTAATTGAAGCCATATCCAGAAAAAAGGCATGATTCAAGAGGGTCTGCTAGAATCTTTAACATCTCTAGAAATCTCATTCACCCAAAGCTGAGGAGCATTGTGGACTGAAGAAGGAAGTCATGACTACTTGCTGTTTTAGTTTGAATAATTGTTTTAGATAATAATAGTAGAGAAATCTAAGTCATCATGAGATACTCCAAATTCTTTTTGCATAGCAGATAGAACAGCACACAAATAAATAATAGCTGCTGCTTTAAGCTGCTAGTCAAAATAAATTCCCAAAGTAGCACAATTAGAAGTTGTCATGACATGAGACTGGTTAGCACAATCGCATTTATAAAAACAACCATTTAGTTATCTTTGGTTTTCAATGTTAGTGTTGCCAAATTTAAACCACGTTGTGGTCCAGTTAGTCATGCTGATTAATACTAATCTGTGAGCATAATGGCATTGATTAACTAGAATGGCTCACTGAGTAAACTCCTATGCAATACAAGTAACAAAGCTGAATCTGAGAACATTATTCTATTTAGAGAGCTCATAGGGGCTCCCTTCCTGTTCGGGAATTATTATGCTAGCCTGCCATTCTCCTACACTGACTGTATAAAAGAGATATAATTCTATTTGATGTTTTTTTCAATTTAATATCTGAACCTTAGAGGAAGAGAAACCACAGCTAAAGCAAGCATTTTTGAGTATTTCAATAAAACAAGCGTACAAGCAATATATGGGTCAATAAATGCAATACTGAAACAAACCAACAAAAAAACAAACCTCAGTAAAAGCCAGAAAACCTAATAGTTAATACTTCATCTTTAACTTTTGAAAGAATAATACATTCGCAAAAGAATTTATTTAAAAGAAATAGCAGACTAAGTGACCAAAGTGGAGAAAATCCCTGTTTCAAAAAGCTGACTTTTTTTACAGGCTTTGTCACACAATACATATATTCACTGAGCTCTAAAATGCTGCACTTCAAGACACTGCTTATTTCTCTGTCTTTTGGCTTCTAAATGAAAATCTGACATACATAGGAAAATATTTGTTTAAAATATCAGTTTATTTGCTGTACAGGCTTCCTTGTGCTTATCTATACCTAATTATTCCTCTTCTGAAGCTGCTGCATTATACTAATTGACAACCCATTAGTTACTCATGCAGTATTGTCTTCCTGTAATCTGTCTCCTGAGTTTCCATATACATTATGCTTTATTTTTCTGCTGCACTCACAACAGGCTTTTCTTGCAGTACTTCATAGGCTGAAGATACATAATATTATTATTCTGTTGAATGTTGCCATACTTCAGGGACTAACAAGGTAGTTTCTGGCTCCTTATAAGCCTGAGCTTTTTTCTATATGCTCAACACCAGCAATGTGATGAGATTAGATTTAACTGTACAGATCTGCTGAAGATCTTCTACACTACTCTGTGTGAGTGTGCATGTCTGTGTCAGCACACAGTATTCTCCATACCAAACGCTCGAGCACTAGAGCTGCATTTGTTCCCAACTGTACTCATTCACTAGCCTTGCCCTCACTGGTTATTTAAAGGAACTCTCCATTAACATAAGTAGCAAAAATAATATTGGGACTATATTCTGGTACCTTTTTTCCACATCACATTAAGCTAATGTAGAGTTCTCTTTAGCCTCTGCCCTGCAATGTGAGTTATCTACTTAAACCTGAGTTACTGTCCACGCAACCTTCCTTCACATGCACAGAACTTCAGTATTCCCACCATGGATGATAGCCCTACTGTTTGTGAATGACATCCCATAAACCAGAGAACATAAAAACTTCAGGTATGCTGCAAGCACGTGAGAAACTACCCGATTTTTTTTCCTGGGCAGCTGTCATCTTTGAAGTTGGCAGCAGGCTGTCAATGTCATTCATAGGGACAAGTTGTCATACGCTATGCCTTTGGCTGGCCAAGCTGCAGGGGTTTTCCTGGAGCAAGGTCTTGGCAGTGCCAGGATGCACTGGAGCAGAGCTGCACGACTATTATTTCTGGTGTTCAGACTTCTGCCAGGGCTAGGAGGTTTTGCACCATGACTTTGCAAACTGTTTGCTGCTTTTGCCTCTCTCATGGTGTTCAGATAAAACTTGGAAATAGACAACAGTGAAGATTAGTGTGTGTAAACAAGAGCTGAAAATTAATATGCAGTGCCAGCAAACATTACGAGAGCTGCAGATTGATGTTTAACAGTTTGACTTCCACATTGTTCATACAAGAAGTCTAAGATCAAGGGGAGAGCCTTTCAATATATTTAGGTGACGATATCTTCCACTAAAATGTAGTGACAAAAGTAAGTTTTGGGTTCACACTGCTGCATGTGATTGGTGATGCCTATCTCTTATGTAGGAGCTGAGTGTTTGGAAAGCTAACTCAGGCAAATGCATCTCCAATGCTGCAGAAGAGCACAGACATCAACTAGTTCATGATGTTAGAGTCCAGTAATCCACAGTATTTCAAAGTTATCTATCTTGAGGATGACTTTTATCATAAAGGCACTTTAGTTTTAGAGGAAAAGATTGAATGAAAACATAGAGTTTGTTAGTAACTTGTGTTTTTTTAACACAGTAGGGATATGATGTGTTTCTCTAACTTTATCAAGGTGGGCCAACAAGTTAGTAATTGAGTCTTAGCTAATTCTCTGTTATTTGTCTAAGAATTGTGTCTTTTCATAGATTAATGTTAGACTACCAAATTACAATCAGAGTACATGAAAAAAAAGACTCATTTTATCTCAAATTTATTAATTATATAATAGACATTTCTTCTGGTGATAATAATTAGCCTTCAAGATGTAAAGTGTATGCATTTCAAAGACAATTAATTTTGATTCAGTACTGCTCAGCTACATGAAGTGAAAGATATATGATGCAGAGTGAATTTTTTATTTTATGGAAAAGTTTAACTCCAAAGGGTTTTATTTGGATTCAGTAGTCTAAGCTCCTCAGTGTCACTTCAAGGATACTGAACATGCATCTGACTTTGAGACTTCCAAAAAAAACCTAGGGATTTCTCAGCCACTTTGTTGCCTATTAAAGGCAGATGTCATCTCTCCTCTATGCTGCCCAAACTGTGGATATGAAAAATAATAATTAAAAAAAAAAATACTCAAAATATTGTTTCAAATTTTTAGAGCTATATAAAGGACCATTTCTGCTTTCTCAAATGCTAAATTTTTTTTAAATGGAATTTATTTCAGGAGAGAAGATTACTCTGCATTCTAGGCATATACAGTTATTGGAAAAGTAATTGCTATTAGTTTGAACCAAGAGTTCTATTAGTTCACTGTAGAGTTCTTTGCAAAGAGAACATAGCTGTCCAAAATTAGAAATAATTAACTATTGAAGTATCTTCAGTTAAAATCATGTCCACAGAATACTACATCTCAGCTGTTCTTGCTGGTGACACAGCATTGCATCTCCAGAAGACTGAAAATATATTTTCTACCACTAATCTCTCCCAGTTGGATTAATATTTGACAATGGGCAGAAAAGCATTTAATATCCACTTATGATGCCTATATACAGCTGTTGAGGGTGGTCGTGGAAATTATATAAGGTTTCCAACACTAGCCTAATTATCAGTGCAGTGATCTTATAAAATCTGTTCCTCTGCTTCAAATATAAAGCCTTCCTTAGGAATGTCTGATTCTTTGGGTAATTTTTCTGCAATATTTGTACCACCTTACTAAGTAAAATTATAAGCAGATCTAATATTCATCTAGATGTAATATTTTAGATTCTATAATGCATTTTTAAATGCATTTTTACCAAGCTGTTATTTACTCACAAAATTTACCTCGGAACACATACCTGGAAAATTTACGCAAATCTTAATCAACAAACAAAATTTTCAAGCTTGTGATATCTTAAGTCAAAGATGCCTACAACATAAAGTTCTGGCTAGCTCATGTAAATTTGTTTTCCTCAAGCTTTAGTTCTTATAATTGCTACTTTACCTCATTCTTAAAAATGTTAGAAGTTTTAACTATGGATACATTCTGTCAATTTCTCTTTAAAATCATTGAACAACATCAAGTTTGCTGAAAAATTATTAAACTTTGAGCGCATTTTTGTTAAATTAACCAACTGTTTGAGAGTATTGACTTAGATTAACATTTAGATTAATATCCATTTTATTTGTTAATTCAGAAACATAAGAAATGTGTGAAAATAGGTCACACTTCTATTTATTTAAATATTTTTCTATAGCTGAAACTAATACGTCTAAGGTTAGTTATTTTAAAAAATGATGAAATAAAGAAGCACAGCTAGAAAGAAGTGCTAATCAAAAGAAACACTGACTTTACAGTTAAGACTATATAATCTCTAAATATATATTAAGGAGTCCAATTTCAAGAAAAAATCTGAGATTTTTTGTAGGTTGACTTTTGAAAGGGTTTATAACTGCTCACATTTCTTAAAAAAATCAAGATTTTTCCATGTATTTGTTTAAATAGAGCTCTGAGAATTCAACTTTTTTTTTTTTGCTAAGTCAGATTTAAAATGTTCTATCTGAAGCATTGATTTTAATCATATTTCAGTTTTCCAAACTGGTGGTAGTACCAAATATTTAAATGAGAGCTTTGAAGGCTGAAGTGGATCAGGGTTCCATGTGAAGAGCAGTTGAACATGGGTCAGTCGGTCTTAAGCTCCTTAACCTTTAGCAGTGAAATCTCACCAAAATATATGCAAACTATGCTGAGTTTTGTAGTTTAGAGAAGTAGTGTCAGTGATGGAAAATGAGAAAGCAAAAGGAAAGTATAAAGATGCTCTGCAAACTGCAACACAGAAATAAATGTCCTCACTGCACATTCCCCTAGCTGGGGAAAAAATAAAAAAAAAAAAAAAAAGAAAAAAATAAAAATAATGCATTGACATTAAATTCAACAGCAGGACGAGGAATTTACTGTCCTAAAATCAAAACAAACAAGCAAAACCCCAGGAAAAAAAAAAAAAAAAAAAAAAAAAAAAAAAAAAAACCAAGAAACACAAGCAACAAAACTCCTGGCCTGATTAAACAGAACCATTGAAATCCTTTTTAGCATGACTCTGTATTTCAGATTGATGGCAGATCTTGGAAGGGAATAGATGCTGAAAAATATAAACCACTTTGAAGTCATAGTTCTGATGCCCACTTTTCCTGGACCCCCTGTCAGAAGTTTGTATCCAACCTTGACTATTGCATGCAGTTTGTAAATGGTTTATAATTTGCAAGTTGCAAGAAATTAGTTGCTTCAAATGAAAATTATTTCTCAGTTGGAGCAGAGGACTTGCAATGGCACTGCTGGATAAGACCAAATCATACATTGAGCAATCTAAATTCAGTAGTGTCTGAGCAGTATGATCTAGCTTGCTTTAATTAATTAACCCTTCAAAAATTGCAGAGTCGAACATCCAGTTGAGAGCAATTAATATCTACAGCAAATTATGTCACGTTGTTATGTTTTACTCGTATACAACTTCACATAATGTAATTGGACATTAAGGGCTTCTAATTCTGCTGTCATTTACACCCTGCACATTGCACACTTCATTGACTAATTTGAACCAAAGAGATGAAGATATAAGACTTTCTTATTTCAATTACTTACAGTTGATATTCTGCAGCCTACTGCTTATATGTACGTACAGGAAGAAGTGTCAGACACCATTCAGCATGGTATGGCACGTTGAATAAAATCAGAGAAAACACAAGAAAGGTTAACTTGCCATGGAAATATTTAAAGAAAAACCATGTGATATAATATTAAGAGCTTCTCATTTTTAGATTGGAATTATGACATGCAACTCAGATTTTCAGTTTCACTTAACCTTGTGATCTCTGCCATTTGCACCCAATCACTAAATTGACTGTTTCATGAACTAAACAAGTAGCCAGAACAGATATTTCAGCTGACAGCTTGACATATTCTGCTATCCCTTTAACTATTGCTGACAACTTGTGACTGGTAATAATCATTATTAGTGTGAATATCAAAACAGTCCCCATGAGTTTCATAAAAAATTGGATAGAGCCTTAGGCAACATGGTCAAGTGGGAGGTGTTCCTGCCCATGGCAAGGGGGGTGGAAGTAGATGATCTTAGGGTCCTTTCCCAACTTTAACCGTTCTATGATTTTACAAACTATAACAGTACAGTGTCTAATCCAACCCTCTTCCCAAGGGCTTGAGGGAAAACTGGTCAAGACATTTGCAGCAAATAAGTAGTATTTCTGTGATGAAGGATACACTTACTAACTGTAATTAATTATTTGCTGAAGACTACACTGTTAACCCACACATTCTTCTTGATCATTTAGTTGAAATATAAAGTTTAACAATGCTCTTGAGCACAAGTCATATCTGTGAAACACCCTAAACTATGAGCGTGAAAAATCCTGACTTTTTTGCATTTGCATTTCTATTTTTTATGGCTTTTGGTAATTATGGCAAGTGATTATTAGCCAATCAAAACAGGAGTATTCTGAATCTATATTTCAAAGATAAAAAATACAGGGAGCTCTTCCTCAGGGTTCCTAGTACTTAAAGGGGACTTATAAGAAAGATCGGGACAAACATTTTAGCAGGGCCTGTTATGATAGGGAAGGAGGCAATGGTTTTCTACTAGAAGAGGAGAGATTTAGACCAGATATAAAGGTACTGTTACAGTGAGGATGGCAAAACACTCAAAAAGGTTGCCCAGAGAAGTGGAAGATTTCAAGGTCGTGTTTAACAGGACTCTGAGGGTCCTGAACTGGTTGAAGATGTTGCTGATCATTGTGGAGAGACTGGACTAGATGGCATTTAGAGGACCCCTCCAACCCATACCATTCCATGATCCTGTCATTCTATGTTATGCATTCTAAACTAGTCTAAGTAAGTTGGTAGAGTATTACAGGACTAAAGACCTTTAAGAACTATTAAACTCTCATATCCTTGTTGATTCCTTTTGGATGTCTACCGGGTTTTTTATCCCAGTTGTGATATGGGTCAAGATATACTTTTATCTAGTCCGATGTTTAACATTGCCTTACTGACAATCTTTTCAAGCCAGTGATTATCTTTTCTGAAGCTGTACCCGTCTAGTGCATTGCTAGTTCACAATGAGAGCGTTCTATCACTATGGTAAGACATAACATTTCTGCTATGATTTTTGTTATACTTGAGTTGTTATTCATTCTCTGAGTTTAACCAAGCTCAAAGAATTCTCCTCATGTATTAACACTGGAGATACTGCAGTTGCTTAGTATGAATTATGTGGTGATTTGCTAATCTTTCCTCTAACAAGTATAGCATTGAAAGCAGAAGGTAGGTAATGTGACAATCTGTAGTACGGCTACTATGATCTCTTCACAATAAACAGTTCTGGGTTGCTTTTGGACCTCAGCAATGCATCATAAGTGAACAGATTGAGGAGAAAAGAAAGGAAATGGAGTCATTAACCCCAAGAAAAAGAAGATGACATGCTCCAAAGGCTATGAAATCTGTGACTCTGTAATCTTCAAAGGCTTGACTCTTATACAGCTGTAGCTTTATTTGGACCCTCTGGTATCTACTACAAAGCAATTGCAGCTGAGTTCTGTCATTTAATAAGGGCTTTTATGGTAAGTTGCACCAGCATGGATTGTGTGGTGACTGCTAACTGGAACTCATGCAACACTCTTTCCCTTAGTGGGTGCACAACTGGTTTCTCTCTCCTGTACCCAGCTGGCTAGTTACAAGACCAAAGTCTCAGAAATGTTCACTTTCTTTTAAATGTGATTGATCTTAGCTAAAGTATTAAAAAATAGTCTTGTGTCAAGATAGGGATAGAGAAGATGGACAGATATACATAAGCACATATACAGACAAATTACAGAAATGATGATGCCTTAGCAAACTGGGTTAACCCCCGGAAAAAGCAGATGTAGTTAAGAACTACTTTTAACTCAGACAAGTGATACTTAGACTTTATTAATAAATTGCGGATTTGGCCAATGTATGTTTAGCAATATTCTTCCACTATGCTAATACTGAAGAAAGATATAGCAAACACAGAAACTCCTTATAACTATCTTGCATACAGGGAGTTTCTTGTACTATTATACAAAGCTGTTTCTCAACACATAACTCTGTCTTAAACCTGAATTTTATTATTTTGCTGACCAGTGGATTCTCACTCTCTTACTAAAATTACATGTGGGTCTGTGGTGAGTATTTGTCATGGTTTAAGCCACTATAACTCACCCAGTTAGCTCACTCACTCTCCCCTCTTTCTTTCCCCCAGCTCCCAGGGCGGTGGGGTGGAGAACTGAAAGAATGCAGCTCCTACAGCTTGAGATAAGAACAGTTTAGTAACTATGGTATAACGCAAACCACTGCTGCTACCATCAGTAATAATAATGACAACAGAAATACAAGGAAAGGGAATACAACTGCTCAGCACCTGATACCAAGCCAGTTCCACACTGTCCTCTTTTTTTTTTAGATTTATCATGGTTTGGTGAACAAAAAGTGGGCCCAACTTTGAGGTTATTCCAGTGCACGAGTGGTAAGGTCAGGCTGAATTTGTATTTGCATATCTATCTTTTCTTGATGAAATAATGTCTTCTAGTATACCTCCCAGACTTTTTTATGTGAGTCACACCTTGATTTGTCTCATCTTCTCCCAACAACTGACACTCTTTAGTGTACAATTAATATCATTTTAATATGTCATAAAAGGGGGATGAACTTTCCCTTGCAAATCCTACAGCTAAAAAAGAAGAGTGAGAATGTTGTTTAATAATTTTAATAATGCTCTGTTTCCTCTGCATTTCCGTCTTTCATGGAGCTAAACATGTGAAACTTTCTCTAGTACGGGATCTCAGAACTGATTTAGGAGTTCACTGTTAGACAGTGATGGCATCCAGAGATAAATTTGATTCTTTACAAATATTCATTATCCTGATATTAATTCAGAAGTTTCCCAGTCATCAATATCTTGCCTTATGAGCCTAAGAGTTGAGGAAATAAGGGAAATATGAGTTGAAAGTGATAAATTTATTGATTCACACAAGTATAGTCACAACATATTAGTTATTTACCCTGGGTTTAGATCTTACAGGAGAGAAGATTTTTAGCCTGACATCTGAAGGTGATTAATGCAGTGGCACAGCAAAGTCTTAGAAAAAGTTGCTCCAGTATCTTGGAAGAAAGCACACAGATATTTGAAAGAAAATTGGCTTGATGAGTGATGCATTGTGGTTGTATTTGCTAGTGCATTCAACTTGACTCAGTGGCAAATAAAAGTTGGAAGATAGGATGAGTTTATAATTAAGGGCTCTAAGAGATATGACCAGTGGTTTATAATTACATGTTTGAAAGTGTCATTTGTTTTTTCTGAATACTAATGGAACTTTTATTTTTCCTTTCTATAAACAACAGGCTAGTGCAATTCCATGCTCCAAATATCTGCAGGATGCAAACAAACCAGTGTTGCAATTAAGACCAAAGCAAATTTATTGAAAAGTGTATGTTGCATAAAAATTCGTTGTACTACACTTTAAAGGATAGCCTAGGGTATCTAAAATAGTATATGGCCGATTGAATTAAATCCCTAATCAAGGCAAACTATGAGGGATACAGACTGAATACAGCTGTGCTAAGACAGACCCCTATCCACTCAACTGAATTGCTGTTTGGATTCCATGGTCTGCATTGATGAGTTTTCTACTGGTTATAAGGTGAACTTGGAACCAGAAAACTACAGTAGGTAGATTTCTTAGTCTTGAAATACATTCTGCTTAAGTGAAAGCAAAACTCAAATGCTTTCTTTACCCTATTCTTATGTCTGCAATTGCCCTCTCGTTAGACCTTCTTCCTGCATCCTTGCCCCTTCAGTGCTTCCAAAGCCCAGAGACAACAGAGAGAGGTAGGTGCCCCTTGTCACCTCAGCATCTCTTTTGCTGCAGTCTAGCCCCTCCAGTGCCATTGCTTGTAGCAGGTCTTTCTTGCTTATTTTCTCACTTATACAAACTGACCACCTAAAAGAAGATCACTGTGGTTTTATCATTGTGATAATTGCAATGATGTGAGAATCCATTTAAAATAATGATGCCTGATAAATTCTTTGTGAAACCAATGAAAAACAAAAGCAGCATTCCCAGCATGTTTAGCATTCCTTGAGATGATTGATAATCTGCTTTAAAAAAAAATATATAAAAATTCAAAATTAAATCTTCTACCTTCTGTCAAACAGAACTTAATCTTTACAGTGACTTTCAAAGCTGCTGGGTAGTCTTTGTAAATGAATTTCCTTGTTACGTGATAAAAATTGCACTTCAGTTCTAAAACCTAATTTAGGGTGTATGGGCTTTCAGCTCCATAAATCATCAGCATGTCCTTCAGCTGAGGTGTGCTCACCACTTCTCTCAGGCTGTAATATATTATGTAACTTTATAAAATAGAAGGTGCAGTAACAGAAGCTCCTAAAAATCAAATTCAAGGCAGAGCTTATATATACAGATAAAAAATCATTTTATTGTCATAATACTGTGATATAAAACTTGAAATTTAATTAAAAATACTTTCAAATCCTCTTAAGAGGTTGAGTTCAGTTAGCATGAGGGAAACCTTTTAACCTGTATAAATGCCACAGTACACGAATACACACCTTTAAGATAGCTTTTTTTTTAACTCTGTATGATTACAGACTTATTATCTCTTGTCTGTACCACTATTCCCTTTCAAAACGGTGTAACAGAACTAAAAGTATTGATCATTTATCACAATCTATAAATATTAACATCCTTGTACAGTTTTTCTCTCACAGAGAAGGGCAAAAGCTGCTTTTGGGACAGTCCATTTCCTCAGTGCCTTACCGTTTAGGCATCAAGACATTAACGGCCATTTCCAGGGGTATGTATCTGGGTAAAGAATGCACACTGTGAAAAATGCACAGTAGTGAGGGGGCTTCAACTTCACATATTTCTTCTTAAAGATGGGCTTCTTAGTTTCTTATTAGTTTGTGCACTACAACTGTTAAAAATCATAGGTAATCTATTACTGGCTTACAGTCTGAAAATCAAGTTTAATATCTGCTCTTATCTATCCCTTCCTTACAGCAACTATTTCTTTGCTCTTGTCTTTATCCTTCTATGGTACACAGTCAATATTTCACTGCTTCTTTTACACTTTGTTATTCTTAGTTTAGTGCTTTTCCCCTTTCTATTAATTTTTGTGAGACTGATGAAATCTCTTGCATTAATTTGTAAGTGATTTTAAGTATTTCTGCCCAAAAGGTGACTCAAAGTTAAGTTCTACAGGCACGCAACTTTCTGTTCTAGGCTGCGAGCAGAATTTGTTTGCCTGGGACCCTGCATTTTGTTAGATGAAGATTATCTCTGCTGTTGTTTGGAGCAATGCCTGAGTGCATTTGGAATATGTTCATGGCCTCAATTGAGAACATGTACCTTGAAACTGGATAAAGACTACTCAGTGAGGTTTGAGATGCATGCCAGATGGAGAAATCACAATTGTTCGGGAGCAACATCTATTTAATGTAGCAATAAAAAGTGGTAAGAAAATTGGTACACCTGCAAAATGCAGATACCACCAAAGTAATGCCAGCTGAGCCTTGGTATAGTATAGGCATACCAGGCCAAGGATCACCCTGGAGTGATAAGCCTGATGGAAACATGCATGGCTTATTAACTCACGAAATTCAGATATCTCAAATCCAGAGGCAAGTTAGACTCTGCATGTCACTATGGTGTGTCCAAGTACAGGATCTCTGTGGTCATATAGTATAGACATGCCCAATGCATATTTAGACTGTTTCTGTTTATACTCTCTCTAGCAGCATTTTATATAAGTAAGCACTACTCTGTTTTTTTGGTGTTGTTGCTGTTACTGCATTTGATGGCTTGTCACGTCTCCAGGAATTAATTCTACTAAAAGATTAAATCCAAGCATATATTTTGGGAAAATCCAGTCTATTAAATGCATCTAAAAATGGAAGGTATTTAAAACTATTGTTCTAAGATAACGCCTTCTATTTTTAATAAGTACTTGTAGAGAGGCTGAAAGAAGGTACTTTAGTGGCGTTTGACATATTGTCTAATTGCAAAATCGATCTGTTTGGAGTCAATGCCTTTTCTCTTCAAGCCACTGAGTTACTTTTTTATTATTATTTTTTATTTTAAAAACCTCTACTGCAATAGTCTGCAAATAAAAATTTCTTGTATACTTGAGGGAGAATAACAGACAACACACACGAATTAATGCAATCAGAGTGTTGACAATTTATTGTAACACAAGGGTCACCTTTTATAGAAAATTTCATGATGCTCAAACATTTGATAGTATCTGATTGGTTAATGTCCCTTAGCTTACATGTTAGTAACAGTTTAATGACTGGTTAACTATTACAGCATTTGTTCCAAGATTGCTCCTAGCTTGGGGTTATGTTTCAAGGTTACAGTTATCAGTTTCTTCTTTTCATCCTCCTCAGCAACTTTCCATGCCATCTTTCTCAGACTTTCTGCACATACGTGTCCTATAGTAACCTCCAGGCAAGGCTGCAAAGCCTTTGGTTCACTACTCCACAACTGTCAAGTACCTGTCCGGGTAGCGGTCTGGATTGCTCACATGACCGTGTTCATTAAGGTACATATACTCTCTTCTCAACTAATCTCCCTGTCCACATCTCCTATGTGGTAAGTGTAATCCTGTTCTTAAAATCAGAATCCCACTCTGCACTTCAGAGGCACAGGATGGAGTTCCTTTGATCGTAAATTAGAGTGTCTATATCTATGAGTTCCATAGACTCACTGAATCATAAACCAACATTGATCTAGTTGTCTAAATTCTTTGTATTGCCTGTGTTAAAAAAATAGGGACTTTCATTCATCACAAAGTAGATTCCAAAGGACAAATAAGACAGATGGGACAGGTGATGAGTGCTAAAGCTGGGTGTTAAAAGTAACTTTCCTCTCACTTGTCTAGGGAGATGCTGGGTATCTGCCTTAGGTGTAGAATCCAAAGACAGCTAACACTAATACATTCTATCTTGATTACTGTGACTACTTCATCTCTTAACCGAGAGCTTAACTAAGCTCCTACCCTTTGACATTTCAGCTAAGCTAAATCCGAAATGTAGGTGAAATTAATTCGGGCTTGTGTGCTTCCCCATCCATACCTCATATTTGCAGATGCTTATCTATTAAAATCCTGTTGAGCACTATTTGATTTTCTATATTGAAATTCTGTGTTCATATTAAAAGTTCCTAAAATACAGGTATTTCTAAAAATTAATAGGCTAATTTCTAGCTATGAATGTAGATTATAAAGTACTTTGCACAGGGATCCCTGCCTTATTTGTACTTAAAGGTCCTAGTGGCTGGTTGCACTTCACCCTCCCTCCTCCTTCGAGAACATATTTTCACACTTTTCCATTAGACAGAAAGCATGTCTTCCTGAAATATTTGTATGATGTATGTATTCTGAACTGTATAGCACTGAGGAAAAGTCACTATTCTCTTACCTCTCCTTCACATGGTGTTAATTAATGAATGCCATGTGGTTCTGCAGTGTGGCTTATGTCATTACTGTCTTTTTTTTATTCCCTTGTAATGTTTGCACAGTGTGTAAACAATGAAATCAAATCCAGTAAATCCAGTAATGGACCGCATAATGTAAGTGGGGAAGGGTGTTTGGAGGCAGGGAGAGAAAGTATGTTTTGTTGCAGCAGCTCTGTTTTATGTTACACCCCCATCTGCCTATGCTGGACCTTTGGATGACATCCAACAGTGCAAGCTAAAATAACAATCATTCAGGAAACACTTCCACAGATCAGCTAAATAATCAGACCCAATCTAGATGGTGCCGTGAAAAATAAGTACCTTTTTCTCTCCCTGTTTATGAATAACTACTCTATAAATGACAAAAAAATTGCATATAAAGCTTTTGCAATATTAGGAACAAAATCTTCTGCTAGTGCAGGAAATGGGTCACTTCACTTTTTTAAAAAATTAAATATGGTTTGTTCAGACTGTCTTCATTAAATCACTTTTCAATGGTATAGTATTTTCAGTATAAAATAATATTGTCAATATTAAGAAACAATTTTTTAATTTAAGATAGTCCGTATTAAAGTGCCCTCTGCATGTACGCATACATACATCTGCTACTCTGATAACTAACAAATATACTTTTTACTTTGTGTATATACAGACCAATACAGTGTTTGTATTCTCAGATATAACTATTTCGTATTCTTTGTATAGAAGGTTTAATTGACCTCTCAGTGCAAATAAGCAAAGCCAATGATTCTTCCCACGTGTATAATAACTGCAGAACCACCTGCCCTAAGTAACTGTGGGGTGACTCGCTGGGCTACCATTTTTCTCTTTTATTTCTTATACTTTTTAAATTTGGATTTTGCTATTCAAAGTTCATTGACTGTCAATTTTTCACAGATATAGAAAAGTGGTAATTATTTAGCACTAAATACATTTTGCCCATTTAATATGATAATTACTTATAAAGTTAGTATATTATCTGAATCTAAAAACAATGGGAGCAACATTTGTCCAAAATTCTTCTTTCTAGATCAGCCAGCCCACTAAATATATATAAAAAATAACTCCTTGTGCTTATTTACTGTCAAGTAAGAGTATATGAAACTTCACAAAGTTGAGTTATGAGATATAGTTGGATCATTTTGGAGTATTATTACTTTTAGTCTCAGCAATTTGGCATTGTTAAAATGCAATGATCATTTTGGCCTTCTTGCCAAAGTTTCAAGACAGGTATGAAATTTAAGGCCTAATTTTGTTCTCCCCCTATACTGGCATAAATCAGGAAAAATGCTATTTTATTAAGTGGAGATACATCAATGTAAAATTAGATGCTGGTCCTGACATCAACTGTCACTTCAAAAACACTACCAGTAACACTGCTTTATTGATATTGTTGCACTTGATATTGATATTTTGATATTTCCAAAAGAAAGCAATGACAGGGTTGACATACTACTGTATAAACCATGTACTGTATATGTCATTATCCTAACCTTTTGGAAAATGTACTGTCTCCTGCCAGTAATACTTCGGTAATTTGTCTCGCCAGTCTGCAGTTCCAGTTCTATGGAACAGTTCTGCGGGACAGTAATGGGCTGTACATGACTTGAAAAGCCAGCTCTCTAACAAGATTAAGAACCTAATTTAGGGTCAGATGCCACATGAGAAAATAAAGGGGGAGGAGGAAAAAAAGAGGAAAATATGGCAGTAATGTGATCGCTCCTTGTACAGTTTAGTAGTGAGAATGACCTGGTCATTCTGAATAATTAAAGCTTTCTGATGTAAATAAATCATTATCAGCAGTCTCCATCTGCCTTCTACTTGCTTTACTTAATGCCTAAAATGGAAAGTATGTATGACAAGGTGGAGATTTTTTAGCAGGGAAAAAGGAAGTTTTTTCTGTCTTTTATGCCCAATTGTCAGTATTTGCTAGTCCAGTGTTCTTAGCTCTCTGCCTTGCTAAAAGTTGGCAAGAGTAATGTCTTTTTTGCTTTGCTGGTGTATTTTTAATTTTCTTTCTTCAATCCTCTTTCCTTCACCAGCCTGGAAGATGTTTAATGTTATTCTGGCCTTTGCATGCAATACTGTGAACAGATTGGTGTTGTCAGGGAATTACATCCAATCTGTGTTTAGCTTTGAAGAGGAATTGTTTATGATTAGGCGATTTACACTTGAAGTGGGCAGAAGATGGCAAGGCCTATAATTAGAAGGAGGGAAATTTATCTCCCAACAGCATGTTCCTCTCTCTGAGCAGAGCCCTAGAGTCAGAAAAGGGCAGATGTAAACACACTTCTCCTCCAAGCTGGCTGATTCTGCACCTGGGTTTGATTGAGTCCTGGTTGTTGCTGCCAGGAACAACAGTTGGACTAGAGCCTGGTTAGGAAAGGCAAATTCTGTCACCACTGTCTTCTTTGCTTAGCTTATCTCCTGTGTTTTCTAAAATATTTTGTTGAAGCACATTTGCCCCTTCTGACCCAGTTGGCCAAATTATGCATGAGCTAGCAGTGGGACATTACCTGCTCTTGTGTTTGAGCAGCCACAGGCCACTTGAAGAACTGAAAAGGAATCAATATAGTCCAGAATAGCCATGCTAAACAACATCTGCCTGAAGATGAACGAAGGGACATTGTCCATGCCCAAACTCTCTTCCTTAAATCCGTGTAGCTGTATCCTTCTGTTCTTCTGCCTGTAACTCAGCCTGTGCATCAGAGATGTGGCTCTGCCAATGTGTCTGTGCCAGTCCCCAGTAGGAGACAGTGGCTATAAGACACATTACAGGCATTACCCCCATGTTTAGCAGTCTTTAGCAGTTTAGAAAACATGTTTTGTGTCATAGCAAAAGGCTCACAATTCCCACTTCCACGCTCTACCAAGTGCCATATTAGCTTGCAATCCGACTGCCTTATTGACATCTTTGGTAAACTTACAGGTGTCTTTGGAGCAAAGTGCCTGGGATCTTTGAGATAGTTTTTTTGCAGAGCAACATTATCTAACTTTCATGGTCTACTCTGCCATTCCCAAGAATCTCCTAGAGAGGAAACATAAAACCAGCTTTTTTTCAGGAGTGCGTCAATAATTTAAGTCAACTGCATTACTTCTTGGAGCAGTCCAACTAATCCACAAATTATTTTTGTTGTCTATTTTAGAAGTCTGTATACCAACTTGTAAAGTTCAGAATTCAGCTCAGATAAAGTTTTTTAAGAAAAAAAAATCCTAAGGATTCATTTGTCTTTTGACAGTAAAATCACCTCCAGCTAAATTAATTCCTTTTCTGGACAGGAAAGTAAACAATAAATGGCAACTAAGAGGACTTTCTTATGGACACAAGTTGTTTTGATTTGTTTTTCTCATCCAGGAAGCCATTTCTTGCTGATCTTTTTTTCTTCTCCCTCGCTCTAACCTTGGGAGATTTTAATTTTTTAAATGTATTAAGAGATACTTAAGCATTAAGAGGAGGAGGATATATGCTGTCAGACAAAATCTCCAAATCTAAAAAACCTCAGCCTATCTTGAATACTTCTAGTCTATATGACTTCCCAGCCAAGCCATAGCTACTGCCATCCAAGAAGCTGTTAAGAAAAAAGAGATAAAAATAATATGGTAATTTGGTTTTAATGTAATCACCTCATGTGCATATAGTAAGCATGGGGGTTTTGCAAGAAATTATTTTATTTGCAGCCCCCATTTAACCATGTTTTTCAGTACTTGCAGGTATTGTAGTTAATTTCTATAGCTCATAATGGATTTTCTGCAGAATGCATTACAGCTGTGAAAGGAATCTGATTATATTCCATTGTGAACTCTTAGAGAGCACAGAACAACAATTTACAGTGTCTTTAGTCTTCCTGTGCTCTGCAGTAGGAAAGATCTCGTGAGAGTTAGCTAACATCTGTATGTGACCAAGAGTTCTAGTTCAGGAGTGCTGCTAATGCTTGTTGAGCCTGAAGAAGCGAAAGAGATGGTTTTACAAAGACTACCAGCATCAATAAGCCAAGAAAGACAGCCTATTTATTAAAATCTGTTCCTTTAGAAAAAGTTGCTGATATTCTTTATATATAATGGGGAGACAGAGACTGAAAAAGGAGGCAATAGATTTAATATAGTGACAGGTCAACAAGAACAAAAATAATCTATATCTCAGGAAAACAGTGAGAAGAAAATAGAGGGGAAGTAATAGCAGAATTCTTTCAGAAGAGGTTGCACAGAGGACTTGAATTTATGTTTTATTCTCCAAATTCCTTCACTGATTAAAAAAAAAAAAAACAAAACTGAAGATGCATCAAACACAACAAAAACCAAAAACCCCAAACCAAGCAAAAAAACCCAAACCAAACCAAAAGAAAACCATAAAAAGCCTAAACCAAACAAAACAACAACAGAGAAATGAAAAATAGAGAGATTTAAAAGTATAAGATTGTTCTGGGAAAATATTGCATCACCACATATGATACTAGAAGTCATTGCAGTGATAAAGTAGCTAGAAATTTGAAAAAATCTATCTTTCACAAAATCCTCCAAAACCTGCTATGTTTTTTTAAAGTGTCCGTGGCATCTGAGCATTAAATCAGGTTTCAGAGACTTTTCATGTTCAGTTAAAAAAGTAGACTTCAAGATAATTAACATATCAGTTCTCCTAATAGTGATTTAAATTCTATATTGCTTTTTGTACCCTATTAAGTTACCAGAAACTGCCAGCAAGGGCACTATTTTCATAAACCTTAAACTTAGGTTTTTCCTACCAGCAAAATTGGCTTAAGCGTCCAAAGTTTTATAACCTCCTGTTATTGGATTAAGAAACATGGCACAATTTCTCAAAGGACAGAGCCAGATTTTTTTTTGCAAGGTATGTAAAGAAAGAGATTTCAGAACTGGTATGTATTAAACTTCTACTAAATGCCCACCTGCATCTTTAGATCACTGTATATGAAAACATGCTGTCTGGCAGCTTCTTGTCAGAATGTTTTTCTTCCTCTTGGCACATCACATAATGCGCCAAGAATAAGATAGCGACTGATTTTATTTATTTTATTTTCATTTAGTTGTTTGACTGGTGCCAAATACCTGAATCCTTCTCTGAGCTCCAAGGGACTTTTTGGATGAGTGACAAACAAGCTGAAAATACAATAGAGCTGCAGGTCAAACACAAAAAAAGAAATGCAGAGTGAGAAGTCCTGAATGTCACTAGTGGTTTAATTTCTATTTTTTTATGGTTGCTATTTGGCACTTGCAAGCATTTTGGGTCCAGTTGATTTGTGCTGTGCTGCAGGAAATGGTTTACAAGCTATTTATCACCCTGTACTGTAGTGTGAAAATTAGTTCCCTGATATTCAATTCTGTAGATGTGAAATTTTTAATATGGACAGATGCAGCCATGGCATAAATGGTGACTAAGGCCCCACTGCAGGTACTATACCCTGCTGCCTTGTCCTCCACCAGAGCCCAGGTTTTTCTCCATGGCCCCAGCCGCAGCAGGCTGCCTGCTCCATGGGGAATTAGCCCGCAGCTGACATAGACACAGTACCCACAGCCCTTCTGGCTTCAAGGCTGCTCTGTCCCTCTCTCCCACCACAGTGCTGGCACCATTTCTACTCCCAGTACAGCACCAGAGATTCTCTGCAGAGCCAGAAGCTACAGGGATATGCTGAGTAGACAGAGTGATGCCAGCGCCACAGCAGGAGAGAGAGGACTAGCATGAAAGCAAAAACCTTTGTGGTCTGCCCCGCAAATCTGTGCTTGGCATTACATATTCAGCATCCAAATGCCTGGTGAATCACAGGTCACATTCATTAATTTAGGATTCACTTCAGCTAGCTGATTAAACACATAAACTAAATGAGTATTCCCTTGATTTCAATTAGATCATTCAATTTAAACCTAAGCAAATGCAAATCTTTGCTGAACTAGGGCCATTTCTGTTCCATACTAAAATCTGTGACTTCATTTGAAAGGACAAAAAATGGAAGGAGACAGCTGTCTGCCATAATGTTCGAGCAAAGATGTGCTCAAACCCAGGATTCATCTCTTGTGTTTGTTCTCTGTAGGCTGCAAACACAACCTGAGCTGCTAAAACAATGAAATCAAATGTAGTATTTCTGAGGTAAGACACTCTGCTGACTTCTGATTAATTGTAACTCTTCATCTGGGAACTGAGGCAAAATCACAGTGGCCAAAATGAAAAACTGAGCGATCATTCTGCATGCATTATCCACCTGCAAATGAAAGTATTTGCTTTGGCATTTGCCAGCATCCTCAGCTGTGGATCATCCACAACTGCCAATGACTGAGATGCTCCATATTCCACTACTCTGAATTTCAACAGCACGTTTTAAACTGACTGACCAAAGGTAGAATCCATGTGAAATCTATGAATTTATCTTGGACTCAAATGTCTCTTTTTGAATGGAGAGTCTGACATTTGGTTCATTGGTATGGTTGTCATGAGAGTAGATTAATCAGTGCATTTGGAGTGCATGCCATACTGCTGAGTACCATAGAAATGCTTGTAGCTAAATTTTTTAAAAAGTAATTGTCAGCATTCTCTTCACATATGCTCTGAAAGCTCCTGAAAGCCCTTTTTGACCCTTTCATATTCAGTCATTTGTCTTGCAAAATTGGCTGTTTAGTGTGCGCCTGTGTAGTGCCATAAAGGATTGTGATGAAGCCCTAACTTTAAAGAATTAAAGAATAGGTATTATGTTCTGGTTTTCTTTCAGAACTGAAACTAGAATTAGATGGGTTAGATTGGAAAAAAAAAAAAAAAATGGTTCAATGAAACACAGGAAGAAATCTGTTTTAAACTAAATAATAAGAAATAGGATGTTATGATATAGGGCCATGAAAATGATCAGAGGGCTGGAGCATGTTTTCTGTGAAGAAAGGCTGAGAGTTGGTGTTGTTCAGTGTGGAGAAGGCCCTGGGTAGACCTTATTCTATCTTTTCAATATATAAAGGGGAATTATGTGAGAAATGGAGACTTTTTACCAAGGCCTGTAGTGACAGAACAAGGGGAAATGTTTGTAAACTGTAAGAGAGTGTATTTATTTGAGACATCAGAAATTCTTAATGACAAGGGTGTTGAGAAGCTGGAACAGGTTACCCAGAGAAATTGTGGATGACCTATCACAGGAAGTGTTCAAAGCCAGGTTAGATGTGGCTTTGAGCAATCTGGTCTAGTGGAAGATGCTCCTGCACATGGCAGGGGTGTTAGAACTAGATGCTCTTCAAAGGTCCCTTCCATTCCAAACCATTCTATGATTCTATGATTCCATGAATGATAGAATCTAGTTGATGAGCAGAAAGGACCAGCAAGATCATGAATTGACTTAGCAAAAAACTGGAGTTCAATACATAATCAAAAGCCATATAAAAAAGATAAAGCAGGAATTCTACTTAAGTAGGGAACAGCTGGGTGGACAGTAGCCTGAAAGTTGGACATGACAGCAAACAAAAGACAATGAAGTCAAAAATTCTTGTGATTGTATTTCATCTGTTTGCTGAAGATTAGAAGTTTGGAATAGATACCACCTCTCCCTCTGTGCATTAAGGAACTTCATAATAAGAGTTATTTCTCTGAAGAAAGAGTGAATTCTTCAGTAACGCTGGAAAACAGAAAAGTACATTTAAACAATAATTAAATCCGCTTTTCAGTGAAATACTTAACATTATACAGTAAAAGAAGAATAATATCAGAGAAAAATTGTCTAAACCCAACTGTGCACTTCAAAAAGATGTGAAATAATATAAAACACTTGAGAAAAACAAACAAACAAACAAGCAAAAGCAGGCTTTTTTTTCTGCAATACGATCCCTTTTGTCAGCAAGCCTACTTTCACCAAGAAGAGTCTGGCTCAATCCTTCTTATTTTCCCCCATGAGGTACTTATAAGCATTCACCAGATATCTCTGAGCTTCACCTACTCCAGGCTCAACAGACCCAGCTCTCACAGCCTCTCCTGATAGAAGAGATGCTCCAATGCCTTAATTATCTTCATGATCTTTTGCTAGGCTCATTCCAGTATGTCCATGACTCTTGGACTGGGAAACCCAGGTCTGGAAGTCCAGCTGTGTTTTATCAGTGAAAAAGACGGGGTCACTTCTCCTGACCTGTTAAAAATGCTCTTTCTAACAGAGACCAGTATGGTGTTGGCCTTCATGGTGACAAAGGCACATTGCTGGCTTCTGTTCAACTTTCACATTGCTGGCTTCTGTTCAACTTTATGACCAGAAGGACTCCTAGTGAAAGTTGCTTCCCAGTCATTCGTCCCTCAGAATATTATTGATCCATTACCATACTCCTCCACAGTTGCCAGGGTTTGTGGTTTTGCTTCATTGAACTTTGTGAGATTACTTCTTGCTTATTTTTCCAACCTGTTCTCTGGCCATCTGGTGTTTCAGCCAGTTTTGTATCATCACAAACTTGCTAAGTCTATGCTCTGTCCCATCATCCAGTTCACTGATGACAATGTTCAATAGTACTGGCCCCGGAACTGGCCCCTGGGGTCCACCACTAATGACTGTCTGCTGGCTGGTCTTCATGCCACTTATCACAACTCTTTGAAGCCAGGAGTTCATCCAGTTTTCGATCCATCTCACTGTCCCCTTATATAGGCTGTACTTCATTCAGTTTGTCTATGAGGATGTGTCATGGGTTCAGCAGTAGCAGTCATTTATCTCCTTCTTAGTAGCTGGTGCAGTGCTGCGTTTTTGACTTGTGGCCTGAGAACAGCGCTGATAACACCAATGTTTTTAGTTATGGCTTAGTGATGTTTGGTC